>PVIY010062593.1:0-10810 GCA_004026745.1 Myrmecophaga tridactyla | reverse complement strand
GATATAGCTTTCACAATGAGACTCTGTGAATGTGAAAACCTTGTGTCTGATGCTCCTTTCAGCTACTATATCAACAAAAGAGTAGAACATATGGACTAAAAATAAATAATAGGGGGAACAAATGTTAAAATAAATTTAGTTTGAAATGCTAGTGATAAATGAAAGCAAGGGGTAAGGGGTATGGTATGTATAATCTTTTATTCTCTATTATCGTTTTATTTCTTTTTCTGATGTCTTTTTATTTCTCTTTCTAAATCGATGCAAATGTTCTAAGAAATGATGAATATGCAACTATGTGATAATATTAAGAATTACTGATTGTATATGTAGAATGGAATGATATCTTAATGTTCTTTTGTTAAGTTTTTTAATTAATAAAAAAGTTTATAAAAAAAGAAAGAATCAAGGCTATAGGATTATGGTTCAACAATTTCAGCTGCTCCAATACACCAAAAACTGGAAAGGAATGTCTATATATTGCATGAGAATAACCTCCCGAATGACTTCTTGACTCTGTTTGAAATCTCTTAGTCACAGAAACTTTATTTTGTTTCATTTCTATTTCCCCTTTTGGTCACAAAGTCTTTCTCGATTCCACAATGTCAGGGCCAGGCTCATCCCTGAGAATCATGTCCCATGTTGCCAGGGAGATTTACACCCCTGGGAGTCATGTCCCATGTACAGGGGAGGGCAGGTGAGTTCACCTGCTGAGTTGGCTTAGAGAGAGAGGCCACATCTGAGCAACAACAGAGATTCTCTGGGGGGGGGGTGATTCTTAGGCATAATCATAAGTAGGCTTAGCTTTTCCTTTGCAGTAGTAAGTTTCATAAGGACAAGCCCCAAGATACAGGTCCTGGTCCATCAAATTTGCAGTCCCCAGTGATTGCAAGAATATCAGGTCTTCCCCAGGTGGAGAAGTTTAATATTTCCACCTTTTCCCCAGTCCCCCAGAAGAACTTTGCAAATACTTTTTAATCTTCTGGCCAGGTTACTCTGGGATGTATCAGGGCATCATCTTGTACAAACCAACAAGATCTAACTTTCTATTCAAGGTTTCATGCAGTTATGGTATTTGAATAATCTGACATACAAGTTAAATTAGATAGTGTGCTACAGATAATATAAATTTTGCATCAAATAAACATCTCTTCCTTTAGTCTCACACAGAAGTTGAAGTTTTAAAATACTCTCTATCTTGAGCATCATTGTGGAAAAACATTTATTATTTTTTTTCTTAACTTTTTATTGTGAAATACTTTCAAACTGACAGGACAGTTACAGAAATAATGCAACCCCTATACAGAGAACTTCAGTATACCACTAACCACATCCACTCCCCCACCCCAAGTACACAGATCCAACAATTTTAATGTTTTGCCACATTTGCCACATCATTTTATCTATCTATCCATCTATCTGTTCATCCATCCATCCATCCGTTAGTCCATCCATCTGTTTATACTATATCTTTTTATATACTATATGTTTCATAAACCAATTTAAAATTAAAGCAGGGAAGAAAAAAGTCTATAGATACAGATATCAGAAAGAGAAACATTTATTCTTATTACCATCATATTATTTATGGTGTTCAACTTCTTTTCAGTTTGGCGAGTTCTTGGGTCCTTTTAGCATGGCCTCACCATTCTTTGAGTATTCCTTGCTTTCTGACAGAACAAAATGTTTCAGGCTTATTTTGTACTTTTCTTGCCCCAGACCTGGAATTAGGTCTTTCTCCAAGGATCTGTGGTTCTTTTTAGTGGGAAATAGTATTTAGAAACTAAGGTCTGGATGATATTTGTGTTTATTGCTACTAGGTGTCTTTGTTTCTAGCTGTTTCAGTGAACATGCATTCATGAGTTTATTCTAATACTTCCAATTAAAATTCAGTGTCACAGTGTTCTTCCTTACATTTCCCCATTCAGGATTCATATTTTCCTTCTCCTGTGAAAACCCTTGTTCCCAACAGCACTGATGTATTCACTCACATTTTTTATCCCATGAAACATATAAAACAGTTTCAGAATTATACCACTGACCACAACAAATCTACTTAGGGACTGTTTGATTCTTTTGCGCCCACTCCAATCATGCTTTCACCCTGAACCATTCTATCAAAACTGCTCTTTTAAAACCTCAGATCTCATCTTACTTGACCTCTCGAAGCATTTGACAGAATCTTCTTTCCTCCTTGAAATGCTTTGGTTTTGTCTGTCTGTGAGCCTAAAGAATAGGTTCCATCAATGTTCAGTGGGCATGTAAAACCGAAAACTCAAGCAGGCCACTCCATATAGTAAAGCAGTACCAGTTTATTAGGGAATTCACAGACCAGGAGGCCACAGGACAGTCAGAACAGTGCTCTGTGCTGCCCAGGGCATACAGGGGGTTACATGGGCAAGAACAAAGAAGGCAATGCAGTCAAATTGGGACTTGCAAGATAGTAAAAATGGTTTTTTGAAGTTACCTATGTAGCAGGAGTGGTTCTAGTACAGAGAGCTATAGGGCTTAGGAGTGTGCCCATGAACTCTAAGCCACACTTATGGGGTGGAGGTGGGGTTGTCTTATCTAGGAATTTATGGCTTCTCTAGTTTGTGGCCTCACAGGTTTTTACTCATTACTGGTTTCCCTCCTATGTTATAGGTTCTCTGTCCTCTTGGTTAGTTCCTCCTCTTAATATTGGAGTGCTACAAGAATTGGTTCTTATACCTCTTATCCCTTGTATCTCCTCTCACTTCCTTGGTGATTTCATCCAGTCTCATAGATTTATATACCATCCATTCACTGGCCACTTCCAAATTTTATCTTCAGTTCTAACATCTTTCCTGGACTTCATTTGCTTACTCAACATCTCTATGTGATTGTCTAATGAGAGTTTCAAACTTGACATTCCCAAAAGCAAATTCTTGATCTTTCCCTCCCAATTCTCCCTTTTCCATATTCTTCCCTATCACAGTTAATGGCTCAATGGCAATGCCATGCTTCCAGTTGCTTAGGCCAAGTTCCAGATTTATCTTCAACTTCTCTCTTTTTATCCCACATCTAATCCATCAACAAATCTCATTGTCTTAGTATTCAAAATTTACCCAGAATCCAACCAATTCTTACCCCATCACTGTTGCCATCTTGTTCCAAGTTACCATGCTCTTCCACGTAAGGTTTTACTATGGCCTCCTATGAAGTAGCCACGCTTTTCTTCTTACCCCACTCAGTATATTCTCAGCACAGTAGCCCTAGTGGTCAAGTTAAAACATAAGTCAATCTTGGTAATTCCTCAGTTCAAAATCCTCTAGTCATCACATCTCTCTCAAGATATCATAATGGCCTACAAGTCTCTACATAAGTGACTCCTTTCTACCTTCTTATCTCTGATTATTCCACCCCTTACTCACTTTGATATAGCTACTCTCATCTCTTTGATGTTCCCTGAGTATGCCTGACATGTTCTGTTATTGAGTCTGGATATTTAACTATTCTTTCATCTGGAATGCTTGTCTCAGCCATCCACTTCACCTTGTACTGGTTTTTACTCAAATGTCCCTTTTTCTGTGCAGCCTCCCTAACTACTGCCCTCCCTTAATCACCTTCACTGTTTTATTTTTCTTCACAGCACTTTCCCTTATCTGACATACTATTTACCTTGTTTTTCCCCTCCCATTCCCAAGAATATAAGCTTTATGAAGGCAAGATTTTTGTTGCTACTCATATTTTTGTTTTTACTGTGAAAAATAATATATATATATACAAAAAAGCAATAAATTTCAAAGCACGCTGCAATAATTAGTTGTAGAGCAGATTTCAGAGTTTGGTATATAGAATAGATTTCAGAGTTTCACTACCAGCTGCTCCAAGACACTGGAGACTAAAAGAAATATCAATATAGTGATTCAGCAGTGATACTCATTTGTTAAACCCTAACTTCTCCGTATAACTCCACCATCTCCTTTAATATTTCTCCCAATCTTTCGGGTTCTTTGGGCTATGTCCATTCTGACTTTTTCATATTGGAAGGGGTTGTTGATAATATGGGATGGGGGATGAAACTAGCTGATGTTTTGGAGATGCTAGCCTTTTGGGTTTCAGGACTTCTCTGGCCTAGGAACTTCTCTGGAGGTTGTAGATTTCTGGAAAGTAATCATTGTGCATGGAACTTTTGTAGAATCTCAGATAAAGCCTAGGTGTTCTTTAGGGTTGGCGGTTGTTCTAGTTTGAAAAATGCCAGAATGCAATATACGAGGAATGGAATGGCTTTTAAAAAGGGGAATTTAATAAGTTGCAAGTTTACAGTTCTAAGGCTGTGAAAATGTCCAAATTAAAGCAAGTCTATAAAAATCTCCAAATTAAAGCACCAACAAGGGGTTACCTTCACTTAAGAAAGGCCAATGAAGTTCAAGCTTTCTCTCTCAACTGGAAAGGCACATGGCACATGGTGACGTCTGCTAGCTTTCTGTCCAGGTTTCTTGTTTCATCTCCAAAGGTCTCTGACTGCATGGGCTCTACTGGCTCTCATGGTTCTGAAGCTTTTTCCAAAATGTTTTCTCTTTTAAAGGATTCCAGTAATCTAATCAAGACCCACCTTGAATGGGTGAGTCACATCTTCGTCTAATCAAAGGTTAATACCCACAATTGGGTGTGCCACATCTTTGTGGGGATAATCTAATCACATTACCAACCTATAGTACTGAATAGGGATTAAAAGAAACAGCTGCTCCACAAGATGGATCAGGATCAAAACATGGCTTTCAAACCGGCACAGTAGGAATGGTTTTGGTTGTCATTTGGCAAACCATGATATGTAACAATGTCTAACAGAAACTTGCATAAGAATAGCCTCCAGAGTAGCCTCTCGACTCTATTTGAACTTTCTCAGCCACTGATACCTTATTTGTTACACTTCTTTTCCTCCTTTTGGTCAGGAAGGCATTGTTGATTTCATGGTGCCAGGGCCAGGCTCATCCCTGGGAGTCATATCCCATGTTGCCAGGGAGACTTTCACCCCAGATGTCATGTCCCACATAGTGGGGAGGGTAATGATTTCACTTGCAGAGTTGGGCTTAGAGAGAGAAAAGCCACATCTGAGCAACAAAAGAGGTCCTCTGGAAGTAACACTTAGCTACAACTCTATGTAGGCTAAGCTTCTCTACTACATAAATAGCTTCACAAGAGCAAGCCTCAAGATCAAGGGCTTGGCCTATTGACTTAGGATTTCCTAATGTTTGAGACAGTATCAGGCGTTTCCCTGATGGTAAAGCTTAATAGCTTCATATCTTTTCTCCCATCAAGGGACTTTGCCAATATTTTTTGATTATCTGCTCAACATACTCTGGGATGTATCTGGGCATTACATTAAGGTATACAAAATTAAAAGCTCATGTTCCTATTCTTGGCTCCCTGTGTTTGGTTGTTTAAATGATCTATCCAGACAGGTTGAGTTAGATTATGGGCTACAGAAAATTTAAGTTTTGGATGAAATAAACCTCTTTTCCTTTGGTCTCATTTGGTAGGTGAAGTTCTAAAATACAGACCTTGTCCTCCTTACCCCTGTATTCTGATTTACCTTAATCCTGACCCAATCGGCTTCACTCTTATTTCTACTTGAAGCCTGACCTCTTTTTCAGTTTCTCCAACAGTTATTGTACGTGGCAATGCTGATCTTTGGAACTGCAGAACTCCTACTCTAAGTTTTAGGTGTCACACAGGTACCCAAAGTCCCAGGGAAATACCAGGTTATGCATATAGCACAGCCTCTCAAAGTATAGAAATAACAATTACTACTCTGGAGTAAATGTGACTGTTATAAGGCCATACAATCTAGTCCCCTATTTTCTAAATGAGAACATACAGTATTTGCTTTTTTGTTTCTGGTTTGCTGCTCAGTTTTTTCTTATATTTGGTAGCAGAAGAACTGTTTTCTGAAAAGGTAGAGATATTATCTCTGTTATTAGCAATAGTCCTCTACTGTTGGGGTATACTAGATAAGTCCACCCTACCTCAGGGCATTCTAATACAAGAAATTTCTAGTTTCCAAGCCTTTGAAAAGCTGCTCTCAAGTCTTCAGTTGAGGAATTCTATGGTAATAAAATAATTGTTAATAAATATCTACTGAAGATTTCTATGGTTCATAAAGTAGATGAATGAATTTTCATCTACTGTAAAAAAATCCAGCATGCCAAGAAACGGAAATTAGGTTAATCAAATATTGTTAAGATCAAGTAAACAGACCTATGTACCATTCACTGATAATCAGTAATCAAAGAATTAGAATAACCCCATTAAAACTGTTCCGACTATAACTGAAGTTTTCTGAAGTGATTCAGAAGGCAAGACAAAACAGATGAGACTGGGCTCATCTATATGTAAATAATGAGCATTTCTGTAGCTGTATAGTGAATGTGGTTAGTGGAGAGAGAATTAAGAATGAATGTCCCGTGAGGACTTGCGCTGCCCGGCCCTGCAGCTGCTGGGAAGTGGAGGCAGCCGGCTCGGACAAGAGCTCCACGTGCTTTGTGTCTCTCTAGGAGTCGTCGATTTCTCCTGTGAGCCCAGGACGGAGGCGGAGACCCAGGTGGCAGGCGCGACGAGAACCTCAGAATGGCATCTAGCGGCTCCTGGACCACCGTCTGCTGCGCGGTTACTGCAATTTGGACGAGTCGTCCGCACACTGTGGGACCAGCCTTCTCCAAGACACACAGCAGAAAGTCTACCGCGTGGGTCGTCAGGAGAGCGACTCAGATGTAGATGTAGATAACCCGGCTCTGAATGCCCAGGCTGCCCAAGCTGGGAGCACCAGCTGGTCTCTACCGCAGAGCTCCCCTTGGGCTCTTAGCGAACCCCTCAGCCTCCAGGACTCCCGTCAGAGCACCAGGAGCTGCAGCAGGGCTAAAAGCTGCCCAGGGGCCACCCCCTCCTACCGGGCCCTCAGATGCAGATGTCTTGCCCTGCACACGGGGGCCCTCCTACAGAACCTGAACTGGGCCTCAGCTGAGCTGAGCTTTAGCACCTCCGAAGAGATGAGCATTCAGCTACGTGGCCTTATCCCAGCTAGTGCTGAGGCATTGCACAGCCGGCAGCAGCTGCAACAGTGAGAGATGCGCCTGAGAAAAACCCTCCGGAGAAACAAAAACAAAACAAAACAAAAAGAATGAATGTCACACATAGCCTCATTGATTATATTTTGGAAAAGTATGACAATATAATCTGAAGAAAATTTATGTATGTGTTGTAGTGGCGTTTCTGATTTACATGCCATATTTATGTGTTAAGAAAATGGACGTTCATTTCCTCTCATTGATCTGATCTCTGCCATGAGCCCCCCAGTCTGGTGAGTAGATGAGAAGAAAAGTAAATCGAGTCTCTCCAGTCATTAGCGTGATCCAATAATATACACACTCTCTTCAAATGACTCAGTCTTTGTTTTGTCTTAAAATCTTTAGGTTTATCTGAAGGATTTAGTTCAAATTTATATTTATTAGAATTACATATTTGATTTAATTATTTGGATTGAAATATGTAGCAGAATTTGTGCTTTCTAATTACAACATGTATATATAAATTATCAATGTAAAAAATCTAACAATATTTTCCCTCGTGAATTAAACAAGATCTTAGATGCTTTAAGTTCATTCACTTCCATAGCCACTTCTATGCTATTGTTTTAATCTTATATATTTTTTCTTTAAACCTCTCCCAAACATCACCAGCATCGATTATCATTATCACCATTATTTTGTTAGATTTATTCACTTATTTTCTCTTTTCTGATCTCTTTATTCCTTCTTGTATCTTATATCTTCCAAATAAGATCAGGATACTTTTCCACAGAGTATAATCTTTAGAAATGCTTTAGTATGTGGTCCATTGGTGGCTAACTCTCATCTTTTAAGGTCTGAAATATCCCTATTTCATATTTTTGTAAGATATTTATGCTAGGCTTAGGATTCTAGGTTAATTGTAATTTTATATCAAAACATTACCAATATCATACTATTATTTTCTGGCTTTCATTGTTGATGCTAAGAAGTCAGCTCTCAAGTCTGTCACTACTTTAAAAGTAATCTATCTTTTATGCGTATTTTAAAATTTTATTTTCATCTTCAGTTTTAGTATGATATGTGTCTTCCAGTCTATTCATTTTTTTTATAGCTAGATCTGGCTGTCTAATATGTTTTTTTTTTTTAATTTGCATGTGGGCAGGAGGCACCAGGGGTCGAACTCCAGACCTCCAGCAGAGCAGGTCAGAGCTCTGCCTGCTGAGCCACAGCAGCCGCCCTCTAATATGTTCTTAAATTCATCCACTGAGTTTTAATCTTTCTGCTATTACATTTTACATTTCTGATAATTCTATTTATTTTTCACCCAAATTTGCTTGGTTATACTTCATAGTTTTTTTTTCTTTCTCTTTTTCTTTTTTGCTGTTGTTCTCTCCATTTATTTTCAAATTTGACTTTTATTTCTTTAAATATAGTAAATATAGTAATTTTAATGTGTCTGATGATTGCATTATCTGAAATTATTGCGTGTTGCTTCAGCTGTTTTTGTTTCAGCTGGTCTCACCACTGGTGCCTTTTTTTTCAAGAAGGTTTAATTATTTTTAACTGTGAATCACTCACGTTTCTTAGAATTCTATATTTGATAATTATTTGAAGCCTAAAATGAAGATGGATTATTCTGGCTATAATCTGTATTTCTTTCTTTCCAGACCTCTCAGTTTGAGATCAATATAAAGTTATATTCTCAATGCAAGGTTTCCCCCCCAAAAAAATATCCAGGTTCAGTAAATTCAAGCTACAAAACATGAGGGCTAGAATGTGGTTCCAAATTCCTAGCAGTGATTCCTACTGCACCGTACTGCCCCCACTGCCAGGATCAGGAACAGTACTTGAGACTATTTTTATTGCAGACCCTGGGGTGGAAGTATCATCCACGTCACTTAATACTCAAGTATATCCTTTACAGGGTCTCTCCTTTTGTAGGGGAGAATGTCCTATCAGACTTCCCATATTTGTTGGGTTTGAGTCTTTTTCACCTGCTCCTTTGTGTTAGATGAGGCTCTCAAGACTGAAGCTCAATTTCCAAAAGCCTAGAAACAAAGGGATACAAAGTAACTACTAATACATGCAGTAATATGGATGAATCTTAAATGTATTATGCTAAATGAAAGAAGTTAGCTGCAAAAGGCTACATAGTATACGCTTTATACAGGGATAGAAATAAAATCAATGGTTAGCAGAAGTTGAGGGTATTGGGATGAGAGGATTGAATGTAACAGTGCATGGGGGAACTTTTTAGGGTAATGGAAATATTCTATGTCTTGATTGTGGTGGTACTTGAATGACTTCAAATGTTTGTAAGAATTCATCAAATTGTATACCGTAAAAGAATGAATTTTACTATATGGAAATTATATCACAATAAACCCAACTTTAAATGAAACAGATGACACACACATGCACACAAGTACACACACACACACACACATACACACAGCTGAATATCAATTGTATCCAGGCCTGTAAATGTCCCTAGGGTGAAGCTGGTATTAATGGTCTGATTACCTTCCTGCATTCCTCTATGGCAGGATTTTAACTTTTTTTTTTTTCTCTTTGCATGGGCAGGCACTGGGAATCAAACCCAGGTCTCCGGCATAGCAGGCGAGAATTCTATGGCAGAATTTTGTCCATACATTCACTGCTGTATCCCAGCACCTAGAACAATCCTATCATAGGTCCTCAATAAATATTTTTAATTGAATTAAAAAAATGGATTTCTAAGCAGTAACCCTCAAATTTTTAAAGACAAAAAACACTTTGAGAAGGTGCAAAGACAGTCTATGATAATGAGAAAAAACACTAAACTTCAAAGGAGAATCTGATTTACAGGACAATTTCATGGCTAATTAACAGTACAATATGGATAAGCGATTCCACTTCTCTGCGTCTCAATTTTTCCTTACATGTGTTATTGTTATTGTGAGTGTTATCTGTAATGTTATCTTGAGTTTTAGTAAATATCAGAAATAAATTGTATTTCTTTCAGTGTCTTAGAGCATACCAGGAATGAGGTATCACTTAGTAAATATTTATTGATAAATTATTGCATTTATTATGATTTTTATCACAGGACTGGGGCAAGAGGAAGTGCTTAATTTGTATAGAGATTCCCTAGAGCCTCATGAAAGTGAATTAATAAATAACTGGGGTGGTTAGGCAATCTTAGAACAGTTAAAGAATAATACTTTTTAAATGGTCCTAAAATTATCTAAAAAAGGACTTCAAAAATGTTCAGTATTATTATCTCTTGATGGTGGTTTCTTACTTTTGCTTATCTATATTAGCTAATATTTAGTAGCTAATGAATATTGATTACAGCATAAAAATAAATGTCCTTTAAAATTAGTAAATAAAATTTGCGTCTGTCCATAAGGTGATTTGAAGGGATGGTGGTTTGGAGCTTTATGTACCCCAGAAAAACGTGTTCTTAAATTTAACCCATTCCTGTGGTGTGAACCCACTGTAGGTCGGACCTTTCAATGAGGTTACTTCAGTTAGGGTGTGGCCCAGAATGAGTTTTAATCCTATTACTGGAGCCCTTTATAAGCAGAATGAAACTCAAACAGAAAGACAAAGCCGCTGGAAGCAAGAAACTGAAATTCGAAGGAACCTGGAAGAGAACTGAGAGGTCTGGAGAGCTCACAATGTGCCTTGCCATGTGGCAGAGGAGCCAAGGATGGCTGGCATCCAGCTTTCAGGAAGAAAGTTATCACCTTGATGATGCCTTGATTTGGACATTTTCCCAGCCTCAAAACTGTAAGTGA
>PVIY010062592.1:0-10812 GCA_004026745.1 Myrmecophaga tridactyla | reverse complement strand
GGGCTCCACGTGTGATCATTGCCTCTTCTTCATGCTTCTTCCTGAGTGACCTCATCCCCACTGGTACCCACTGGATACAGTCTGTCGCAACCGCACACCTGAGCCCTACATTGATATTTCGGTCAGCTGCAGATATTGCTGCTTATATGTATCATGAGAACCTCAAACTCAATAAATCTAAAAACTGAACTCATCAACTTAACAGTAATATCTTGATATTCTTTCATTAGCAGTAGCAAATGTACCACACCAATGGTAGGGATCAATGATGGGGGTCGTAGTAAACGATATGGGATATTTTGGGTATCTCTGGTTCTCTCTCTTCTTTTTTATTTTTTTATACAATGAAAATGTTCCTAAAAGGATTGGAGTAATAAATAACAACTATGTGATGATATTGTGAGCCATTGATTGTTCTTTGGACGGATTGTATGTGTGTGAAAATATAGAATTAAAATTACATTCTGGGTTCAATTCCTGGAGCTTGCCCAAGTCCCCCCCCAAATTACATTAAAACAAAAAATAATCACATGCTCTCTGGTAAAAAAAAAAGTTAACTCTTTTATAATTTGTCATAGTGTTCTAACTTAAAAGCTATTGGGATTGTTTTTTATCTCTTTATAAATATATATTGTACAGTTTCTTGTCTGTACTAGATTCTATCTAATTCATTTTATTTATACTCTAATTCATTATTTTTCTTTTTAACTCTTTAATCTCTAATAAAATGCATTATATCTACATTGCTACATTAATGTTTTTATTTATAATGTATTTCCTTTATCAAATCTTTGTATTTTTATGGCCTCTGCTTGCATGCTTATTATTGTTATTCCATTTTGTTTTTTATAATATTATATAGTTTATTTTGTTGGTCTTATAATTACAATAGCCGGTATGTGGCAGGCTAAATATTTACTTTTTTTTTTTTTGCATGGGCAGACACGGGGATTTGAACCTGGGTCACTGGCATGGCAGGCAAGAACTCTGCCTGCTGAGCCACAATGGCCCACCCTAAATATTTACTTTTATTTACTTTTAGCCTGCATGTTATTTGTTGTTGTGTATTACATTACAGATTTGGCAAAATCACTAGCAGACAGTTCATATTTGTTTGATTTTAATCTGCACATAGTCTGGGTCTGTGTTTAATATGATTCTCTAAAGAGGATTTAAGTTGCATTCTGCTTTAAGACAGAGGCAATATCAGCCAAGGTTGTTGCCATGCTCTCACCATTCCCCAGGCTGACCCTCTCTAACACAAGAAGCACAGGCTTCCTTCTGCTGCGCTGTTAAGCACTCCCTTTGCAAAGAGTAATAATTCAGTGCTGATGCTTGGGTGTTATTGTTTGTTCTTTCTTATTTTTGTTTGTGGGGGTTGTTTTTACTTCATATTGTACAGAAATTGCAACAATGTATAGGAATTTATTCACAATCTCGTTGCATTTTATTAGGCCCTTCTGAAATTCCCATATGTCATACAGTCAAATATGGAAGTCTCACATTTCTTTGCCATCAATTTTCCCACATGTGTTCTTTATGCTGGAAAAACTATCAGTTTTTGCCATTTGGCAAAAAATTATTCTTTAGTATTTGGCAAAATAAGCTGTGGCTTGGAATATTGCCTCCACTAAGTTTCATTGTGAATATATAAATCTATATTTTAAAATGGTTGTAATAAATGACATTATTGAGGAATTGCTTAGATTTAACTAAGAGCATAGATTGGAAAATAACATTGTTATCAACATAAATATCCTGATTTTTGTAATTATACTGTGGCTATATAAAAGATGTCTTTGTTAATACATAAAATATTTTCCTAGGATATACCTTTTAGGAAATATCTGCAAAGTAATCCCAAAAGGTTCTGAAAAGAATTAGAGGACATGGGAAAGGAAGGAGGAAAGCGGTGGCAGCATATTGACTTTCTTATTGAATATGGCTAAGTATAAAGAAAAGAAAGAACAACTTGAAATATAGACATAAATCATATTAAAAAGGCCACACAATGGATCATTGAGGATAAACTTTTGCTGTGCACTTTTAAACTTGAGACAGAAATTACTTCAGATTCAGCACATATAAGTGAACCATAGAGAGTAAGAGAATCATCAATGGTATTCCATAGCAGCTTTACCAAGAGAAGATGTCAGATGTACAACATTATTTATCAAGTAAGAAATTAAGAGACAAAAGAGGTTAACTCATAAAGTTGTGCAATCAATATCATAGTATCAACAGATAAACCCAATTTTTAGAACCATGAGGACACATGGAGGAAACTAAAATCATATCTATGAACTAAATATCTCTCTCATGTGTGAGATAACTCCCAATAAAAACATTGATAATAAACAAAGGAATTTCGTATACTTGCATTTCTTTCATATGCTTATTTATTTATCTCATAAGTTCAAAACTAGTATTGGCTGTATCCTTGACAATGTGCTAATTTGGCTTTATAAGAGAGCCATCTTGGGGAACACATTATGGAGAAATTCTTAGATATACCTCTAAATATGTTCAATAATTTTCTTCCTAGATAGGTAGTCACCAGAAAATACCTAATTAAGCTCACAAGTATTGAACAAATAAAACAGTTGCAAGCCCAAATAACTTTCACAAGTGACTTATTGAATCAAAGGATACATCAACTCAATATTCTAAAATTGGTAGTAAGCATCTCAGGGAACAGATAGATCATATGTAAATACAGAAAGATACATACACTATCTAAGAAAAATGGATTTGACAAATATTTCCCTGGCCCCCTGTGAAAAACTTTACTGAGGGTCCCAAAAAAGACTTTAAAATGAAATATGTGTACTTGTCATTACTCTCCAAATAAAGATATAAAAGATAGCATAATAAAAATGTAGTGATCAAATTGAATTTAATAGCAGTTAAAAATAACTTTTAAAGTTTCCTGGAAAAATGAATATTCAGAAAATTATTGTAATATAATAAGAGGATAAGTGAATCTCCAAATAACAAAATTATATATTTTTGATTAGTAATAAAAGTACAACAAAATTCCATTTTATCCAAGACATACAGAAAAGTATAGGGAATGGTACAAAGCATAAAGAAACAGACTAGTGTATAAAAGAAGGAGTTTTTATAACTTAAGATAGCATTTAAAACAGTAGAAAGAGGAAAAGGTTTTCACTTAATCGTGAAATTTGACTCTTTGGAAATATATGATTACATTATATATTTATTCACTATATATATATATTCACATTTTAGTAAAAAATAAATCCAAATGGTCTAAAGAGCTCAAAAAGAAAAACAATGTTATAAAGTTAACCGTTTATATTTATAATTTATGTTTTAAAACTTATAAATAGTAGGTGGCATGACACAAGAAACAGTAAGGGAAAAAGACAAAGAGATAGGACTAATCTGAAACTAGGTTATTTCATTTATTTAGCACAATGAGAGAAAAGTTTTCTATAGCCATCATAAATCTAGGAATATATTTGCAGCAGGTTTGGAGTTCAATTTTTGTTAAGTATATAAAAATCTCTTACAAAGCGAAAGTTTTACCAACCATTAGAAATACTGACAAAGGATATAAGAAAGGCAAGTAAGCAAAAAATAATTCAGTGCAAAAAACACAATGGACAAAGTGACCACTCCAAATATAACAGAAGTGCAGAAAATGTGATGGAAATGGCTGTTTGCATGTCCTTTGTTACCGAGACTGTAAATTTTTCCATTAAGGAAGCATCAGATTCATTTGGAAATATGAAAATAGGCATTTAAATATATCTACCCTTGCATCAGCACTTTTGCTCCTAAAAATTTATTTATTGTAACCAGAGAAATGTGCAAAAAAATTGCTAGGAATGCCTCTTGTGCCCACACTGGTGATACCAAACATAAACATAACATAAATTAAGAGGTAGATTATTCTATGCCTGTAAAATATAAGTATAAAAAGTAGATATTTACTTCTCATATAGAAATATATAATCAATATAACAAAAGGAAAGAAAGGCAACTTTAAAAATAGAGAGATCTAATATATATATATATATATACATTTTTTTTTTTTACATGGACAGGCACTGGGAATTGAACCTGGGTCCTCTGGCATGGCAGGCAAGCATTCTTGCCTGCTGAGCCACTGTGGCCTGCCCGCTAATATAATTTTTAAATAAATTCATATTTTTATAGCATATTGGAAGATTTTAAAGTCTTGCTCGATAGTGAACCTGGTTTTTGAGTGCAAACAGGCAGGAGATACACATATCTCTGAACAGACCTCCTGTGATGGAACGTAGGACCCCTAAATGTTTCAGCAGATAAGCAGGTCACAGAAAGAAATTCAGTCTTGTACATTGGGACTTGGAAAAATGTCTCTTTTCCCAATCTTACATGCCTTTTGCAACCATATAAATCAAACATACCCCCTTCCTGCAGAGACTCAAGAGCTCACATTTCCTGACTTAAACTCACTGAGATCCCGAAGCTGGCACACAAATCAACAGTGACTATCAACAGCACCATGAACTAGGAGCTAAAACTTGTATAAACTAAAAATAAAAGTGTGCTGAAATAAACCCACTTAATAAAACCCTGAAATAGAGTCCAATCCCCATTGTCCCTCGAGCAATAAGTGAAACTGAATTAAATTGAAGGGATTCAATCTAATAAATGAGACAGGTTATTAGGAGCAGGAGGTTTGCAGATATTTTGCAATGAAACAGGTTTTTGCTTAGGAATCCTTTGACACTACCCACTTCTCTATAGGATTATTAGCAATTTTTCCAGTCAAATGAAGAGATGCTGACATATTCCAATAATGTAGAGAAGAGTAGTTGCTCTGGCCTCTGAGGCTCAGCTTCAGCCCACACCCTGTGTGTCTGAGGGCTCTCACTTACCCCTCCCCTGGGGACCCCTCCATTGCCTGGAACAGCCATGGCAGGACAGTGAGTTCAGGGACTGTGGTGGCTGGCTGAGAAGCAGGGAGGGGAGAGATGTAGGAAAGACCTTTATCAGGTGTAGGGAAGGGCAAAGAAAATGGAAAAGAAACCAAAAGGAAGAAAAGGGAATTTCTTACTTCCAGTTTGAAAAGAGAGACATCAGTAAGATGATTCAAAATAAATTAGTTACAGACAACAACAAGATACGGCAGGATTCTGTAATTCAGAGCATGCGCAAATGACACAGATCTCATTCATCACCCATCACCACCAGGCAGAAAAAAAATTCAAAAAAGCAGTTACTTACTCCTGGAGAATCACATCCGTGAAAGGACGGATATTAAACCACTTCCACTCTCTTAAAAATGTATAAAGTGGGAAAAAGCCACCAATGATAAAATCTCCATCCTTGTGTACACTGGGCTTCATTTTTATAAAACAGCCAGGATCATCTAAACTGCACCCACAGGGTGGAAACTGCAGAAGTGGGAGAATAAAAATCACGGGGAGCATCATAGAAACAGCTCCATAAATGTCAGACAAAGCCCTTAGTCCGTGAAAAAGTATGAAGTAGGCAGGGCTAGTATGAACCAGCTGCCTAAATCTATGCTACAAAAGAGCAAAAATGAACTAATTGGTGTGTTCCTGAGTGTTGGCTTCTACCCCTTGTCTAGGACTAGAGTAATCCTGAATGCAGATAAAAGGGTATATATATATATCTATATATGGATGCATATGTATATGGATAGATTAGTTCAAAATGCTTTTAAACCCCTTGTGGGTTATAAAATCATCCTGACTATTTTTTAGCAAACCCCTGTCCCTCCCCTCAGAGAGGATGAAGATCTAGAGACCATTTCTTCCCTGGGGCTCTACACCTGAGGCTCTGTGCCCAGGTGAAAAACAACAGAAAAAACATGTTTGTTGATCAATTTCTCCATTCCACTAGGCACTAAAAATGAATAACAGAATCCTAGACACCAAACCCTTTGAGGAAATTATCTTCCCCAACCCATGTCAACTTGCTAGTGTCTCATTAGAGCTACTTTTGTTGCAACGGAGTAAAAAACTTGGATAAGTGGGTCAGCGATTGCCCTGTTCATAGGAGGATGCACTGAGCCCCACAGCAGTAGGTCCTACTGCATCAATGTGGGACAGGGCAGTCTCAGACTCAGAACCAGGCACAAAACACCTCTGTCCTTGTTCCATAATGCCAGCAATGTTGTCTCAGATCCTTCAGCCTGTGCAAGAGACAATCCTGACCAGTTTATCAGTCAGGGCCCAGTATTAGAGTTAAACCACACAGTAACATGGACAGGAAAATCTCAATATGGAGAATTATTACTTATAATAGGAGACTGGAGGAGTGAGAATTTTGTACGTGAGAAATAAATAGAAATCTAAAGAGTATAGAAATAGATAAAAGGAGCAGCTGCTAAGCCTCTGATTGAGAAGACCCCTTCCTATCTAACACTGAAACCCAGACCTCAATGGGGGGGGCTCACTACTGTTGTTCACTGAATGGCAGAGAAGTCATTGGTGAGCTATGCTGGTGGAATTTCTAGATTTCTCTCCTCTAAGATGCTAGGTAAAGCTATTCCTGGAAAGGCGTTTCACCAGAAGTGTACTACAAAGCCTTTAAAGAAGAAATTGGTGAAGGAAGACCATGGCTGGCTCTCTAGGGCTGCTAACCACCATATACTGCAGAATCTGTGCACTGGAAAAGCAAGGAGAGCTGCAGGAACCGGCCATGTGAGCACATAGGCAGCTCAAAACAAACCTTTTTTTCTCCCACCATGTCTTTTGTGTGCCTTCCACTGACAAAACTTCCATGCCAGATGACAAAGGCAAAGCATTTAAAGGGCTCATTCAATTTATAAGAATGAAGGGTACATCTGTAGCTGAGAGGCAATAAATTGCTGACTGGAACAACCATTCTAGAAAGGAGCTGTAGATTTCCCCTTTACCATTCAATAGACCAAGATGAAAGCTAGAAAGATAAAGACCTGTACTTGTTTTCTGCTAACTGCTTCTCTGATATCTCCTCAAGCTCTCCTTTCTTTGTACAACTGCTCATCAGTTCACAGAACTGTCATCAGCTCCAAGTCTGTGTATTAGGTTTAACCTCTGTTTTTGAAGGAATCTGATCTGTCATCCTTCAGCTCAGGAAAATCCAGATGACAGCTTAGTGAAAATAATGAAAGAAAAGAGGAGTAGTTAAGGAGGAAGCAGAGGTTACTGAGAGGTGGATAAAAGTGAGGAAAACATCTGGAAGTTCAGGGCAAATAGGATAATGATGGTGATCTGCCTGCATTTAACTCATTTTGTTATGTACTTTCTTTTTTTTTTTTAAACATGGGCAGGCACCAGGAATTGAACCTGGGTCCTCTGGCATCGCAGGCCAGCATTCTTGCCGGCTGAGCCACTGTGGCCCTGTTATGTACTTTCTATGCTATTTATATAAATTTTCATAAGATACCCATATGTAGATATTGTTTTTTACCCATTTAGGGATGGATAAAGTGTTTTTCAAAGGTCTTAAATTACTGAACAAAGATGAGAATTATGGAACCTACAAATCCAAGGTGAATCTGTGCAGTGTGGCTTGAGAACCCAGGTAATTTTGCAATAGGCACCAGAAAGCATCAGAGCCCAGTTCTTCATCCTTGGCATCCCCATTTCATCCTGTTACTCAGCATCCTTGTCTTTATATTCTCAGACTTCAAGAATCAGCATTATGGGCAACTCTTCTACATTTTCACAGTGAGCAGAGAACCTTGGTATGACAATGTTGACTGTACCAAACATCACACAACAGTCTATGAAATGAGTTCTAATCATGAATCTGTATGTGTTAGGGGCCCCCAGGGTTTCTCAACAGATATGGATATGAGACTGTCCATACCTAAGCACTGAGAGAGATCGCTGCCTCAGGAAGGCCATATCCTTCCTGGGTTGTGGCGATCCTTGGGGGGCAGCTCTTGCCTGCACAGCTCTGTGCTTCGCCCTTCTCACTGCTTCAGTCTTGGGTATCTTTGTGAAATACAGAAATTCTCCTATAGTCAAGGAAAACATCCAGACTCTGAGCTACATCCTGTTCATCTTCCTCATCCTGTGCTTCCTCTGCTCCTTGGTCTTCATTGGTCATCCCAACAGGGCCACCTGCATTTATGATGAGTAGAATTTGGAGTTGTATTTACAGTGGCCATTTCCACAGTTCTGGCTAAAACTCTGTGATTCTGGCCTTCAAGTCCACAATCCCAGGAAGAAGGATGAGGTAGTGGTTGGTCTCAGGAGCCCCAAATTCTGTCCTTCCTGCCTGCTCCCTTATCTAGCTAACTCTCTGTGAACTTTGACTGGGATCTTCTTCTGACCTTGGCAGCATCACCACTAACTGTGATTAAGCCCCATCACTGTATTCTACCAGTAGAGGGGGATCTGTCTTTTGAATAACAGAGGTCAGCCAAACTCTTGTAAACAAGGTAACTTCAAAAAGCCTAACAAACAAAATCCCTGGACAGGAGAGTGGCCTGAAAGAGAGGGAAAATCCCACACTCTGCAATCATGTTGGGTAGGCTTCCCCAGAAATTTTGAACAACCAAGAGGAACTGGCAAAAGTACCTTTATCAAAGTTCCAAGAATCAGTTAAATGACTACAGGGCCAGTAACAAGGCCAGCACTCAATGAAGAAGACTTTCTAAAAGTGCATGGGTCTTGCTTTGCTGGGCAGACCCCCCTGCTGACCCTCACTGGCTTGGTGTGGAGCCACCCACATTCCCAATGCTGGTCCATGGTCTTGGTTCCAGAAGGAGATGAGTGATCTTCATGCACATACTGGGAGCATGTGTGTTGGCTGGTCTGCTTGGTGGTGACCAGAGGGACTTGTTGCCCTGCATGTATAATGCATTTCATTGGACTCGACAACAGAATACTGTGGGAGAGCAGTCTAGCAGTTGCCTGGGGCAAGAGATTGCTGACTTTGGGATATACAGTGCAGTGATTGGAACCAGGAAGACACCATCTCCTAGGGAAGAGTAAACATTCATATTTGTGGAATTGGGCTATTCCGAGAGCCACGCATAAAGGTCTGGGAAAAGACAAAATGTGCAGAACAGATAAATGGGGCCCCTACAGTTATTCTTTGAGCTAGTCTTTAAACTCTTCATATAGGTAAGATATGAAGGAGAATCCTCACACAGATCAATCTCCAAAGACAGGGATTTCTCTGGAAGAGTTCTTGAACCAAATGGTGGTGGATGATGTTTGTCGAATATCACACGCACTTAATGCCCTTAAATTGTACACTTTAAAATGGTTATAATGGAAAATTTTATGCCTATTTTAGCATAATAAGAAGTACATTACATTCAGTTAAAAAGCATAAGGGTGAAGAGGCATTAAGACATTTCCAGATAAAAGAAAAAAGAGGGACTTTGTCACAACTAGGCTTGCCCTACAAGAGATCTAAAGAGTTGCTGAATTATGTTTGTGAATAAGATTGAAAGATGAAATTTTGGATCCTGTATATTACTAGAAGGTAAGTTAGGAGACAAAAAGTGGGACTATACAACACAATTAGACCAGTTGTAGCAATGAATATGCCTCATAGTACAAGTATAAGAATGGTCTTTCATGAATTATAACAAAAGTATGTAACTATTACAAGGTGTTAATAAAAGGCTAGTATATGGGAAAATATTCCTAATGTAAACAATGGGTTTAGTTAACAGTAATATTTTAATATTATTTCATCTATTTAACAAAGGTCCCAAACCAATATAAAGTGTCAAAGATAGGGGGGAATATGGGAACATTCTATTTTTTACATGACTTTTATGCAAACCTACAACTTGTCTAATTAAAAACAAAAAGCAATCATTAAAAGAACATTATCCTGTAGAGATATGAATGAAGCTGATCTGTATAGAACCAAGGTAAATGCAGGGTAAAGGATGATATCATCCATATTTTAAAACTTCATTCTGTGTGAGACTAAAGGGAGAGGTGAAAAATTCATATTGTGGGTAGTGCATTTCCTAATTTAACTTGTATGATCAGTTTAGTTGAATACCATATAAGTATATGGAATCTTGAATAGGGTGTGAGACTTGCTTGGGGTTAATAGGATGCCCTGATATATCCCAGAGTAATTTGAGCAGGGAATAAAGAAGTATTTGCAAGGTCTCTTTGAGGCACTGGGGAGAAAGAAGGAAATATTCAACTCCCCCATTTGGTGAACTTCTGATATTCTACAAGCAGTGGATATGACCAAATCAACAGGCTGAGCCCTGGATCTTGGGATTCACCTCTATGAAACTTATTCCTGCAAAGGATAGGCTAAGCCTACTTAAAATCAGGCCTAAGAGTCACCCCCAGAGAACCTCTTTTGTTGCTCAGATGTGGCCTCTCTCTCTCTAAGCCAATGTGGCAAGTGAACTCACTGCCCTCCCCACCCCCCAACATGGAACAGAAATTGACTTATGGTCATCTAGGACTGTTGACAGATAGAATATGGGGTTTTTCTTTTTTGAGGACTGAAAACTGTTCTAGAATTGATTGTGGTGATGAATGCACAACTCTGTGATTATACTAAAAGCCATTGATTGGACACTAGAATGATTTTGGATGCATTGCAGGCTATGTGAATATATGTCACTAAAACTGCTTTTTTTTTTTTTAAAAAAAACATTTTTATTGTATAATATAACATATAACAAAGCAAAGAAATAAAAAATCAATAGTTTTCACATCACTCCTCAACAAGCAGTTACAGGACAGATCCCAGAGTTTGTCATGGGCTACCACATGATCTTCTCAGATTTTTCCTTCTAGCTGCTCCAAAATATAAGTGGCTAGAAGGCTTAAATATTTTTATTGC
>PVIY010062591.1:0-10809 GCA_004026745.1 Myrmecophaga tridactyla | reverse complement strand
CATATACAGCTTCCTGGAGAACGTTACCCTAACCCTTCAAGGTATTGCCACCTAGTTGGCACCATAATTGAGTTTTCAAAAGGCCATTCCACCGTTCTATCAACCTGCTTCTGGATGATGGGGAACAAGGTAAGACCAGAGAATTCCGTGAGCATGTGCCCATTCCTGCACTTCATTTGCCATGAAATGTGTTCCTTGATCAGAAGCAATGCTGTGTGGAATACCATAGATAAAGCATTCTGTAAGCCCACGGATTGTAGTTTTGGCAGAAGTATTGCATGCAGGGAAAGCAAACCCATATCCAGAGTATGTGTCTATTCCAGTTAAAACAAATCGCTGCCCCTTCCATGAAGGGAATGGTCCAATGTAATCAACCTGCCACCATGTAGCTGGCTGGTCACCTCGGGGAATGGTGCCATATTGGGGGCTGAGTGTAGGTCTCTACTGCTGGCAGACTGGGCACTCAGCAGTGGCTGTAGCCGAGTCAGTCTTGGTGAGTGGAAGTCCATGTTGCTGAGCCCATGCATAACCTCCATCCCTACCACCATGACCACTTTGTTCATGAGCCCATTGGGCAATGACAGGAGTTGCTGGGGAAAAGGGCTGACTGGTATCCACAGAACGGGTCATCTTATCCACTTGATTATTAAAACCTTCCTCTGCTGAAGTCACTCTCTGGTGCACATTCACATGGGACACAAATATGTTCATGTTTTTAACCCACCCAGAAAGGTCTATCCGTATACTTCTTCCCCAGACCTCTTTGTCATCAATTTTCCAATTATGGTCCTTCCAAGTCCCTGTCCGTCCAGCCAAACCTTTAGCAACAGCCCATGAGTCAGTATACAAATGCACCTCTGGCCAGTTCTCCTTCCAAGCAAAATGAACAACCAGGGGCACTGCTCGAAGTTCAGCCCACTGGGAGGATTTCCCTCACAACCGCCCTTCAAGGAAACCCCAGAAAGGGGTTGTAGTGCTGCAGCTGTCCACTTTCAGGCAGTACCTGCATATCATGCTAAACCATCTGTAAACCAGGCCTGAGTTTTCTCTTCCTCAGTCAATTCACTGTAAGGAACTTCCCAAGAGGCCATAACTCAGGTCTGGCAAAGAGAAGGTAATGTGGCAGGAGTGGAGACCATGGGCATTTGGGCCACTTCCTCATGTAACTTACTTGTGCCTTCAGGACCTGCTCTGGCCCTATCTCATATATACCATTTCCATTTTACAATAGAGTGCTGCTGTGCACACCCAACTTTATGGCTTGGTGGGTCAGACAACACCCAGCTCATGATAGGCAATGCAGGTCTCATGGAAACTTGGTGGCCTATGGTTAAGCATTCAGTCTCTACTAAGGCCCAGTAGCAGGCCAAAAGCTGTTTCTCAAAAGGAGAGTAGTTATCTGCAGCAGATGGTAAGGCTTTGCTCCAAAATCCTAAGGGTCTGCGTTGTGATTCTTCTATAGGGGCCTGCCAAAGGCTCTAAACAGCATCTCTATTTGCCACTGACACTTCCAGTACCATTGGATCTGCTGGATCATACAGCCCACATGGCAGAGCAGCTTGTACAGCAGCCTGGACCTGCCACAGAGCCTCCTCTTGTTCAGGTCCCCATTCAAAATTAGCAGCTTTTCTGGTCACTCGATAAATGGGCCAGAGTAGCACACCCAAATGAGGAATATGTTGTTGCCAAAATCCAAAGAAACCAACTAGGTGTTGTGCCTCTTTCTTGGTCATAAGAGGGGCCAGACGCAGCAATTTATCCTTCACCTTAGAAGAGATATCTCGACATGCCCCACACCACTGGGCGGGGGGGGAATCTCATTGAGGTGGAAGGCTCCTGTATTTTTTTTTTTTTTTGGATTTATCTCCCATCCTCTGACATGCAAATGCCTTACCAGTAAGTCTAGAGTAGTTGCTACTTCTTACTCACTAGGTCCAATCAACATGATATAATCAATATAATGGACCAGTGTGAGGTCTTGTGGGAGGGAGAAAAGATCAAGATCCCTACGAACAAGATTATGACATAGGAATGGAGAGTTGATATACAGCTGAGGTAGGACAGTGAAAGTATATTGCTGACCTTGCCAGCTGAAAGCAAACTGTTTCTGGTGGTCCTTACTAACACTATTGAGAAAAAAGCATTTGCCAGATCAATAGCTGCATACCAGGTACGAGGGTATGTAATGATTTGCTCAAGCAATGATACCACGTCTGAAACAGCAGCTGCAATTGGAGTTACCACCTGGTTGAGCTTACAATAATCACTGTTATCCTCCAAGACCCATCTGTTTTCTGCACAGGCCAAATAAGAAAGTTGAATGGGGCTGTGGTGGGAATCACCACCCATGTATCCTTCAAGTCCTTAAGAGTGGCAGTAATCTCTGAAATCCCTCCAGGAATCTGATATTGCTTCTGATTTACTATTTTGCTAGGTAGGAGCAGTTTTAGTGGCTTCCACTTGGCCTTTCCCACCATAGTCCTCACTGCACAAGTTAGAGAGCCAATGTGGGGATTCTGCCAGTTGCTCAGTGTGTCTATTCCAATTATACATTGTGGAACTGGGGAAATAACTACAGAATGGGTCCAGGGGCCTACTGGACCCACTGTGAGATGGACTTGAACTAAAACTCCATTGGTCACCTGGCCTCCATAAGCCCCCACTCTGACTGGTGGTCCAGAGTGACGTGTCAGGTCCCCTGGAATTAATGTCACTTCTGAGCCAGTGTCTAATAATCCCCAAAATATCTGATCATTTCCTTTTCCCCAGTGCACAGTTACCCTGGTAAAAGGCCATTGGTGTCCTTGGGGAAGCCTTGGAGGAAGATTACCAGTATAAATTTGTGGCAGTGTAACAAGATTCTCCCCTAAAAGGACCTGGCCTCCCCTTCATTCAAGGGGCTCTCGGTCTGTAAACTGTCTCGAGTATGGAAATTGATTAAGGGGCCATGACTCTGTGTTTTTGTAATTCAGGTTAGACTTCTGTTCACTTGACCTAGAACTCTTTTGCTTATACAGCTCAAACAAGAATTTAGTAGATTGCCCTTCTATTGTATTTCTAGGTACCCCATGATTTACTAACCAATGCCACAAGTCTCTGTAAGTCACATAATTTTGACTCCTGCTTTGGGTTTGCTGTCTATTAAAATACCCACATCTACCCTGTCTTTGGCAATTAAGTGCTACCATCTGGCTTCTGCCAACTCGGGATCCAGTCATCCCCATTGTGTTTAAGGATTCCAGCTAGTAACAGCAGTTCCCATAGTAATATCTGACCTACAGAGAAGTGCAACTACAGAGCTCTTCAGAGATGATGGCGCTAGTCTCACAAATTTATTTCTCACTGTTCTGGTAAAAGATGCATCCTCCAGACATTCCTATGGTGTAAGAGCTGGCTTTGCATGATAAATCCATTCTAACATTCCAATCTCTCTAAGCCTCTGGACCCCCTCAACTACATTATACCAGGGCAGTTCTGGCATTTCAACCTCAGGTAATGTTGGTCACCTTTTGATCCATGTTTCAACCAACCACCCAAACAAGCTGTTAATACCTTTTTCTAACCCCTCAAGCTATAACATTGAATGTGGAATTTCTGCTTAATGGGCCCATATCAATAAATACAGCCTGATCCAGCCTTATATTCCTCCCACCATTATCCCACACCCTCAAAATTCATTGCCACACATATTCCCCTGATTTCTGTTTATATAAATTGGAAAACTCACACAGTTCTTTTGGAGTATAACGTATCTCCTCATGAGTGATACTTTGTACCTCATCTTTAGGGGCCTGTTGGGACTTTTTTCTAGTTATAGATCTGGAAGAAATGAGGGGTTGTGAGGGTGGGTCATGAAATGAATTAGAAATATCTTCCAAGACATTTGCTTCAGGGCATTCATTTGCAACTTCATCTGGTGAAACAGGATTAATCACTATAGGGTTAATCCCTTCAGGAGGAGGTTGGGTGGCCAACTCCTCAAGGCAGGCTGGAGGTGGGGTGGCTATGTTCTGAGGGCAGACTATTACAGGGTTATCTAGAAAAGACTCAGCATGACCTAGGGTTTCAACCTCACCCCCAACATCATTATCAATCCATATTTCACCATCCCATTTTTCAGAGTCCCACTCCTTTCCAATCAATGCCCTCACTTTAACGGCAGACACCAAATAACATTAAGATTTCAGTTTATGTTGTAAAGTTGCTACTCTAACAATAAAATTCTGAGTATGATTTTCAGAGATCTCAAGTCTATGGCTACAGGAAACAAGATTTTCCTTCAGGATACTCATAGAAACTTCTACATCTGTCAGATGGCTCTTAAGCTTCTTATTTGAAGCCTTAAGCCCATCCCTTTCACTCTGTAATGTATCCAGTGTATCTAACAACAACCAGCCAACATCCCTATACTTCTTATTTCCACAAAACTCCATAAAGGTGTCAAAAACATTATCCCCCAGAACCTGGCTCCATACAAGCAAAGCATCAGGAGAATTGAATGGTAATATTTTGACGATCTCCTTTGCCAACTCACTCCATGGATTGGGAGTGTCATTCTGATTATGGAAATCAGAGTCCAAAATCCACAGGGCAGGCTGTGAAGCTGATGATTCCAACAGAGAGTCTGGATGAACTCCACAGGAGAGGCTCGTCAAAGCAGGAAGAGAGCCTTTCTCTTCTGAATCCTCCTTAAAAGGCTTCCAGTGATTTGATTAAGCATCACTCATTGCAGAAGACACTCTCCTTGGCTCATTACAAATGGAATCAGCTGTGGATGCAGCTGACATGATCATGATTTAATTCTGTGAAATGTCCTCATCGCAACAGACAGGCCAGCACTTGCCCAACCAGACAAACAGGTAACAACCCTTGGCCAAGTTGACACATAAAACTGACCATGACAGTATGCAATAGCAGTTTTCACCCATACCCTGGACTTAAACACTCTTTATACAAGAATCATATCTTTGAAGTAATTCTTGTGAGAACTAATTCATATTTCTAGCATGAAACAGTTGGACATGTAGGTCTGTACAACCCCTTCCAATCTGTTTCTCTCAATATGGCAATACTGCTTTAGACCCACTAGAGAATCACTTTCACTCCTATCCATTGTCTTATATTGGAGTTCAACCTCATTAGCTAACGGTTCACATATCTCTAACCTCTATGTGTCTCTAAGTCGCTTATAATCTGTATTATAAGCCTCTGAATATACCTTTATGCTGGTCGTACAAATGGAAACATACAGTATCTATCCTTTTGTGTCTGGCTAATTTCACTCAGCATGATGTCCTTCAGCCTCATCCATCTTGTCATGTGCTTCAGGACATCATTTTGTCTTAAGGCTGCATAATATTCCATCATATGTATACCACATTGTGTTGACCCACTCATCTGTTGATGGGCATTTTATTTGTTTCCATCTTTTGGCAATTGTAAGTAATGCTGCTATGAACATCAGTGTGCAAATGTCTGTTTGTGTCACTGCTTTCAACTCTTCTGGGTATACACCAAGTAGTGTTATTGCTGGGTCATAGGGCAACTTGATATTTAGTTTCCTAAAGAATGGCCAAGCAGTCTTTCCTATAGTGACTGCACCATTATACATGCCCACCAGCAGTGCATAAGTGTCCCAGTTTCTCCACATCCTCTCCAATATTTATATTTCCTGCTTGTTTAATAGCAGCCATTCTTATAGTTGTGTGGTGGTACTCACTGTAGTCTTGATCTGCATTTCCCGTATAGCCAATGAAAATGAGCATCTCTTCATGTGCTTTTGAGTCATCTGTATTTGCTCTTCAGAAAAATGCCTTTTCATATCTTTAGCCCATTTTGTAATTGGGTTGTTTGTTCTTGTGTTGTTGAGTTGTATGATTTCTTTGTATATATATAGGAAATCAAGCTTTTGTTCAATATGTGATTTCCAAATATTTTCTCCCATTGAGTTGGCTGCCTCTTCACCTTTCTGACAAAATCTTTTGAGGTGCAGAAGCATTTGATTTTGAGGAGATCCCATTTATCTATTTTTTCTTTTATTGCATATGCTTTGGGTGTAAAGTTTAGGAAGCTACCTCCTATTACTAGGTCTTCAAGATGTTTCCCTACATTTTCTTCTAGAAGCTTTATGGTGCTAGTTCTAATATTTAGGTGTTTGACACAATTTGAGTTAATTTTTGCATGGGATGTAAGACAGGGTCTTCTTTCATTCTCTTGGCTATCAATATCCAGTTCTCCCATGCCCGATTATTGAAAAGACTATTTTGTCCCAGTTCAGAGGATTTGGGGGCCTTGTCAAAAATCAGTTGACCATAGATTTGGTGGTCTATTTCCGCACTCTCTATTTAATTCCATTGGTCAATGTGTCTATCTTTGTGCCAGTATCATGATGTTTTGACCACTGTGGTTTTATAATAGGTTTTAAAGTTAGGGAGTATTAATCCTCCAACTTCGTTCTTCTTTTTTAGAATGCTTTTAACTATTCGGGGTCTCTCTCCCTTCCAGATAAATTTGGTAGCTAGTTTTTCCAAATCTTCAAAGGAGGTTGTTGGACTTTCGATTGGTACTGTGTTGAATCTGTAGGTCAATTTGGGGAGAATTGACATTTTAACTATATGTAGCCTCCCTATCCATGAGCAGGGGAATGTCTTTCCATCTATTAGGTCTCCTTTGATTTCTTTTAGCAATGTTATGGAGTTTTCTGTGTACAAGTCCTTTATGTCCCTAGTTAAGTTCATCCTAAATATTTGATTCTTTCAGTTGCTATTTTGAATGGAATTTCTTCCTTAACTGACTCCTCAGCTAGGTCATTGCTTGTGTAAAGAAATGTTGCTGATTTTTGCACATTAATTTTATATCCCACCACCTTGCTGAATTTATTAGCTCAGGTAACTTTGCTGTAGATTTCTCAGGATCTGCCAAGTATAATATCATATCAGGATCTGCCAAGCATAGTATCATATCATCTGCAAGTGAGAGTTTTACTTCTTCCTTTCCAATTTTATTTCTTTGTCCTGCCTGATTGCTCTAGCTAGAATTTCTAGCACAGTGTTGAATAATAGTGGTTACACTGGGCATCCTTGCCTTGTATCTTATCTTAGGGGAAAGTTTTCAGCCTCTCTCCACTGAGTACGATGCTGGCTAGCAGTTTTTCATATATTCCCTTTATCATATTGAGGTAGTTACCTTTGATTAATAAATATCTTTGGGAGTGTTTTTTTTTTTCAAAAAAGATGCTGAATTTTGTCACATGCATTTTTCAAAACCAATCAAAATGACCATATGATTTTTCCCTTTCGATTTGTTAATGTGCTGTATTATATTAATTGATTTACCTGTGTTGAATTATCCTTGCATTCCTTGTATAAACCCCCCTTGGTCATGGTGCATAATTCTTTTAATGTGCTGTTGGATTTGACTTGTTAATATTTTATTGAGAATTTTTGCATCTATGTTCATTAGGGAGATTGACCTGTAGTTTTCCTTTCTTATAGCATCTTTACTCAGTTTGGGTATTGAAATGATATTAGCTTCATAAAATGAGTTAGGTAGAGTTCCTTTTTCCTCAGTTTTTTGGGAAAGTTTGAGCAGGATTGGTGTTAGTTCTTTTTGGAATGTATGATAAAATTCTCTTGTGAAGCCATCTGGCCCTGGGCTTTTCTTTGTAGGAAGATTTTTGATGACTGATTGACTCTCTTTACTTGTGATTTGTTTGTTGAGATCTTCTATTTCTTCCTGAGTCACTGTAGCTTGTTTATGTTTCTCCAGGAATTTTTCTGTTTCATCTAAGTTGCCTAGTTTGTTGGTGTATAGTTTTTCATAATATCCTCTTATGATTTATCTTATTTCTTCAAGGTCTGTGGTAATGTACCATTTTTCATTTCTGATTTTATTTATTTGCATCCTCTCTCTTTTTCTCTTTGTCAGTTTTGCTAGTGGCCCATTAATTTTATTGATTTTCTCAAAGAATCAACTTTTGGTTTTATTGATTCTTTCTATTGTTCTTTTGTTCTCTCATTCATTTATCTCTGCTTAAATCTTTGTTATTTCTCTTCTATTTGTGTTGCTATTGGTTTGCTGTTCTTTCTCAAGTTCCTTCAGGTGTGCTGTTAAGATCTTGATTTTTGTTCTTTCTTCTTTTTTAATAAAGGCATTTAAGGCAATTAATTTCCCTCTCAGCACAGCCTTTGACACATCCCATAAGTTCTGATAAGTTGTATTCTCATTTTCATTCATCTCCAGATATCTGCTGATTTCTCTAGCAATTTCTTCTTTGACCCCCTGGTTGTTTAAGAGTGTGTTATTTAATTTCCATATATTTGTGAATGTTCTCATTCTTTGGTGGTTATTGAGATCCAGCTTCATCCCATTGTGATCAGAAAAAGTTCATTGAATAATTTCAATATTTTTAAATTTAGAAAGACCTGTTTTGTGCCCCAGCATATACTCTATCCTGGAGAATGTTCCATGAGCACTAGAGAAGAAGGTATAACTTTGTGCTTTGGAGTGCAATGACCTATGTATGTCTGTTAGGTCTAATTTACTTATCAAGTTATTTAACTTCTCTATTTCCTTGTTGATCTTCTGTCTGGTTGTTCTACCTATAGAGGAGAGTGGTGTATTGAAGTCTCCTACTTTTATTGTTGAAACATCTATCACTCCCTTCAGTTTTGCCACTGCCTGTCTCATGTACTTTGGAGCTCCTTGATTGGGAGCATAAAGATTTATGATTGTTTTATCTTCTTGGTGAACTGACCCTTTAATTAGTATATAGTGCCCTTCTTTTTCTGTTATGATGTCTTTACATTTAAAGTCTATTTTGTCCTATATTAGTATAGCTACTCCTGCTTTTTTTTTTGGTTACAACTTGCATGGAAGATCTTTTTCATCCTTTCACTTTCAATCTATTTGTATCCTTGTGTCTAAGATGAGTCTCTCGTAAGCAGCATATTGCTGGATTATGATTCTTAATCCATTCTGCCAATCTATATCTTCAATTCTGTGCCCTCTTCCAGACATCCCTCTCCTGTCTTTTATTTTCAGCTGCCGAGTTCCTTTTAGTATTTCTTGTAAGGTTCTTGTTGACAAATTCTTAGAGGACGTCTTTGTCTGTGAAAACTTTAATCTCTCCCTCAATTTTGAAGGACAGTTTGGCTGGGTACAGAATTCTTGGCTGGAAGTCTTTCTCTTTCAAGCTCTTGAATATATCATACCACTGCCTTCTCACCTCCAGTGTGCTAGTTGAGTAGTCTGAACTCAGTCTTATTTGATTTCCCTTGTATATAGTAGATTGTTTTTCTCTTGATGATTTCAGGATTTCTGCTTCTCCTCAACTGTTGGCAGACTGATTAGTGTATGCCTTGGAGAAAACCTATTTGGATTTATTCTGTTTGGAGTTCGTTGGGGTTCTTTGACTTGTATATTTATGTCCCTTATGAGGGTTGGAAAGTTTTCCCCCATTATATCCTCAACTACTCTTCCTAGCCTTTTACTCCTCTCTTCTCCTTCTGGGACACCAGTGATTCTCATATTTGTGCACTTTGTTTTGTCTATCATTTTCCTGAACTCCCATTCGATTTTTTCTATCTTTTTTTGCCATTTGCTGTTTTGAGTCTTCAAAGTCAATTATCCTGTCCTCTATATCACTTATTCTTTCTTCTGTCTCTTCAAATCTGGTGTTGTGTGCCTCTAGTATGTTTTTATTTGGTTTACAGAGTTTTCCATCTCTGTGATATCAGCTGTTTTTCTATTTATTCCTTGAAATTCCTCTTTATGCTCTTCTACTGTCTTCTTGATCTCTTTATATCATTTGCTATCCCACTTATTTTATTAAGTAGAGTTGTATGAACATTTTTGATTAGTTGTTCCAGTGTCTGTGTCTCCTCTGGTGTTTTAATTTGGTCATTAGACAGGGCTTTATCTCTCTGCATTGTGATATGTTTAGTGATCTTCTGCTGTCTTTGTGGCATGTAAATATCTTAATTGGTTTACTTTGGGAGTTGATTTCTTTCAGTGGTCTAAGGCCTTGTGTTTGCAGGATGGTAGTTCAGCAGGGAACAGGGCAAGGGGTGGGTCACTCAGTGCAGTGATTTGCTTCAGGGTAGGTATAGGTGTAGGTTAGGGATTTTACACTGATGCTTGTGAACATGGGCACCCAGCGGCCTGGGAAGATGTAGCTGTGCAGGTGCACTGGTCTGGGGGTTGTAACCCTGGTGTGTGCTGGTCTAAGGCACGGGGCCCTTTGTGCATATGCATAGAGCTGTGGCAGCAGGTCGACATTATGCCTTCATGGATTAGGGGTAGATGTGGCCCGGCTGCACAAGTCAGCACTTTCTCAGAGCTGGGAAGTGTGGCTGAGGGCCATGCACATGTGCGGTTCTAGGACTGCTGTAAAGTGCAGTTCCCAGAGCTGAACGACATGATTGGGGTCCCATGCACATGCATGGGCCTGGGAGTGCTGTAAATGGGTGCACAGGGCTCAGGTGGAGTGGAGTGAGGCTGTGCAACACTATGGGCACAGTGAGGGGCAGGGGTTGCCTAGATATGGAGGTTAGTGCCTGCAAGCTTTATGCACTGGCAACAGCTTGCAGGGAACAGAGAGGGGGAAGTAGTGCTCAGGAGGGGTTCAGGAGAGGTGGGCTGGGATGCACTTGGGGTGGGGCTGTGGAGCAGGTAGGTGCACTACTGGTGTCTGGTGGAATGGGGGCATCTGGAGTGTGGGGAATGGGATCAGGTGATGAAGTTTGGGTGCATGGGGTGTGGGGTGAGTTGCCAGTCATGGGGCTACACTGGTGAGGGTAGCACACCCAA
>PVIY010062590.1:0-10809 GCA_004026745.1 Myrmecophaga tridactyla | reverse complement strand
AAAAAAAAAAAGAAGAGGGATGTTTGGACAACAGACACAAAACAGAAAGGGTGAGCTGGGGAAGGAAAAGGGAAGGAGATGACAGAGGCAGAGGGCAGGCTTGTAAAGGTGAGGAGAAGCTAGCAGTGGAGGGGAGAGGCAGGGAGTAGCTGAAAGAAGTCAAGAGATGGACGATACAGAGGACAGATACAAGGACCTCTTGCCCGGCCTCCCAACCCTTGCTGCTTACCGTCAGGAGCCCCATCACACACCACTAGGTCTGCAGGGTGGCCCTCAAAGTGCTGGATGATCTCCTGGGCAGTGGACAGCTATGGAGAGAGGGAGAATGGGTGGCTCCAGGGCTCCCAGCTGCTGTCTCTGATCCCCACCTACCCAGAGTCCTGTCCTGCAATTCCTGGAGCAGCCAAATTCGCAGGCTTTGCCCATCTAAGACCAGGCTCCATCTCTGGGGACGCAGTCTCATCATTCTCTGCTGTCTCTCTGCAATGATGGCCTGTTTCACCAGTTATGCGCACGTGGCTACTGTTATTATCTTTCTTGGTCTTTGTTTCTCTTTTCCTCTCTCTCTGTCTCTCCCTCATGTTCTGTAGTTCCTAAGTAAGGGCCTTTGCCCAGGATACACCCTGACTACTCCTGGCCGTGGACTTACCTGGGTGATATCTCCCTGTATCTGTAACACGCCTGGCAGTGGAGCCATAGCCTGCAGGTCCACAGCGACCACGTGGCCAGAACCCAAGCTCCTGTGGACAACACAGCCCATGTTAGCCTACTCTGCATCTCTGGTACCCCTATCCAACCTGCTCTCCTTGGCCCCTACCTGGGACCCCACACTCACCCAATTTTCTGGCTCAGCACCTGACTCCAGCTGCCTGGGGCTGCACACAGGTCAACTGCCCGGGTCACACCTGGGCACAGAAAGGAACGTATACTAGTCAGCTGTGCCTGTCTTTCCAATGCAGACCCTGCAAAGTCTATCCTTCTACCCTGGGAACCACCCACGTCTAGACACTGCCCACATACCCAACTCCTCTCAGGGATTCTGCAGATTTTCCTGTCTGTCTCCCTGCCCCAGAGACCCTCCAAGTCAGCCCTCCTACACAAGGAACCCTGTAGCCCTAGTCCATCTGTCTCTCCCCCTTGCTCTTCTGCCCCCCAGTGACTTGCCCACTGGGTAGAGACCTTGGAAGAGCTGGAATTCCTCATCGAGCTGGAGCAGTTTGAATGCACTGCGGGCACGCCAGCCACTCTCCTTTGCCAGGCGGTAGTAGACATCCCGTTTGTCCTTCGATGTCCGTCCCATCTCATATACTCTGTTTACCCAGGGACCTGCTGACAGAAAGCTGACACTACCCCATATCAGTATTGGGGGGGTCACCACCTACCTCTGTAGGGCAGCAAGGACATATAAACCAAACTGGGCTATCTGACCCACATGACAGCCCATTCAACAGATGGGAAGACTGAAGCCTAGTCACTGATCCCCAAAGACCCCAAAGGACCCATCTCTGAGCTCTCAGGCTCTATCACTCATGGCACAGATCCCCCATTGCTGATTCCACAGACCACAAAAAGCCCTGCAATCCCGCCAACACTTAGCTCACAGATGACCGACCCATTACTGTCCCTGTACATCACTGCCATCCACATGCCACACATTAAACCCTGTGACTTTCACAATATGACCATCTCATCTTCACTAACATCTCTGACTGTGTGCCCCAATTGACCCCATTGGCCCTAGATTCGTATTCCCCTATAAATCCCCCTTAATCCTTCACTGCTCTCCTCATTCCACATTAATCCCTGAAAATAATTAAACCTCAGTAATTCCCTTTATTACTCTGTCTTTATCTACTCCCTACAAACGCCTGAATGGTCAGACTCTATTACCTCTCAATTACTATGATTTAACAGCCCATTAACTCAATTCACCCCCAATGGCCCTTCCCCAATCTATACCTCAGCTCACACCTCCATTAGTTCCCTATCCACCTACCAATTACTATGACGCAAGGACTAACCATTAATCCCTCCATTACCACCCACTGACATTCATCCCTGGATGATCACACTCTTGTCAGCTCCTCATTCTCCCTTCACTGCCCACCCTCTCCCACTAATCACTTTGATCATGCCCCCAAAACGTACTATTACCCTCTCATTGCTCACTCTGTCCCCATTAATTCCTCGATGACCATTCTAGACTAGCCCACCATTAAACTTTTGACTACGACATGCCCCACAGCCTCTCATCTCTTTGATCACCCCATCAATCCCTTGATCATCACACCATGAACCTAGTTGACTAAAACATTCCTATCAGCTCCCAAGAGTTCACGGATCAAGGCTCCGCCAGTCGTCCACTTTATGCACGCTGCCCACGCAACCCATCCCCTGTTGACCTCTGACCACAACGTCACTGCCCTCCTCATCAATACCTCAAAGACCATGGCACCTTGGGACCACCGGGACCCCCCCTGAAGGTGGCTCTGCCTACATCTCGACTCCCGTCTCCCCACCCCTATCGGACTCCCGAGCCCACTCAGAACAGTGGTCCCTTTCTACAAACAAACTTTGGGTCTGGCGCCCACCCAGTGCCAGCTTCCCGGACTACGCAATGGCAGGGACAAGGGCGGCTCACTGCTCCCCGCGCTGGAGGAAGAGCGCAAGCGCGCCTCAAGGGCGCCGGACGGCCTACCTTGGCTCACCCAGCGGAGAGAAACGGGAGGAAGGAGGCTAGTCTGCCAGCAGCCCGAGCCTCGGCGAGAGCGCAAATGGGTGGGAGAGTGGGAGATTGGAGGGCTTCAGTTTGTGTCCCTAGTTGACTCGAATACCTCTCGCGCATGCCTAAAGGCTAAAGCGGCATGCCATGCCTGGCACCGTGGGACGCCGGGGCAAAGGCAAAGTCTGGACTCGACTTGAACGTACAACGTGAGTCCACTCATCTCGTGCCGACGTGGCTGGTCATGCAAATTGCCGTTCCCAGCACGCAACGCGCACGCCGTAGTTGAAACATCGCGAGGCACGAAAACTAGCTCTTTGCTCTTTTGTTCCGAGGCTAAGATCTATTTACTCCCGCATTCTTCCTTTGGACCGAGACGTTAATTGAGCCTGTGGACTACATTTCCCAGGATGCAACGAGCGCGACGGTGTCCGTGACCTTTCAGCGTGCTTCGAAGCAATGTTCTCCCTAAATTCGAGAATTTGTGAATGAGGAAGGTGTGTTAAGTGGGTGAGCGCGCTAAAGCTGCTCTTTAACAAGATCGACTCCCACCCCCGCTGGTTGCTAATGCTGCTTGCATTTTACCACCTCGGGACTTCACGATTTCCTCATCTGTAAAATGGGGATTATAACTACTACAAGACTTCTCCGGGTTATCGGGAGGACTGGACGTAGTTTAAACACACTGTCTGGTCTTTCATAGTTGTGTTCTTTTAACATTGTTGAACCCGCCCCTCCCCCAATATATATATCGCGACCTAGTGCACAAATACAAATATAATAATGGAGATATGTAGTAAGTCATTTACCATGTACTAGACACGGGCGTTAAGTATTTTCAGGGCATGTTGGTAAATGTTAACAACTGGCTGGGGTCGCGGGCTGCGGATTAGTTTCCAACAGTTGCCGGTTTCCATGGTTTATATACTCTCATCTTGGCAGATTTGAAGTTAACTAACGTGTAGTCACTGAACACGGAACTGGAAAGAGATGCAGTAGCGCGCCACTGTATATTTCCACCATCCAGCTAGAATAGAGGTTATAAAATTTAAAGAGCAGAGATAATGGTGAAACCTAACAGAGTTATTAGGCAGTGACGAGTTCCGAGTACTCATCACCATTTTAAAAACAGAATTTATTTAGTTGTAAATGTATATCCTTTAATTTTTAGTAATAGTTGTGTTTAACGACCAGTTTGCAAAATGCCTGAAAATTTAACACTCTGCTTTTCTGCAAACCTATCAGGGTGGGTTCCAGCAAGCCATTGAATGCTTTTGTGTTAGCTCATTTAATCTTTAAAACAACCCTATGAGGTGGTTACTGTAATTATCACCATTTTACAGACGAGAAAACTGAGATAACAGATGGGATATATTATATTAAATATATAAGCATATGTGGCATTTAACATATTTTTAATTATATAAAAATATAGTAATGTATATTTGCTAATATACAAATGATATGAAACATAACGACTATGCCATTATATGTAAATATAAAGACATTTATGATGGTATATATTTTATGCATTCTGTATCGTGTATAAAAATATACATAGCATCTTATATATAATATATAGATGTGTATGCTAATATATAAATACACCATATCTATATACATTTATTTATACAACAAATTAACTACAATTGTAAATATATTATTAAAGATGTCAATATGTAATGTTTTGTCAGGTAGTGAAGAAAGCTCTGAAGAAAGGGTATGGAGAGTAACAGAGGGGTTAACTTTCCTGAGTTGTCTCAGGAAAGGCGTCTTGGAGGTGGTGACAGTGGTGCTGAGACCCACGTTAACTGCAGGGGAGCACACCCTAGGAATATTTGAGAGAGAACATTCTAGGCAGAAGGAAGACTAAGTGTGAAGACCCTGAAGCGGGAACAAGGTTGATGAGTAGCCAAAAGACACAACAGTTGTTTGTGTTTGTATGTTGTTTTGTCAATAAAAATATTAAAAAAGAAAAGACTGAACAATTGATTCATCCTTCCTTAGAATATGAGCTTCAGGAAGGCAGGGATTTCCTTGTTAAGTTACTGCTGCCTCAAGAAATGGTTGTTGAATCCACCCTTTTGTTGCTTTCGTCCTTCATTCTTCCCTCCATGGTATGGTCTGCGTTTATACAGAACCCTGTGAGGAGACAGTGAGATCCCAGGAAGGAGGTAGAGACAGAGACAGAGACACTGTGGGAGCACCTTCCTGGAGGAGTCTTTGAGAACCAGGGAGGAAACCAGAGCGTTGTCTGTGGAGCTCAAGGGGCTTGTGGGCGCCGGAGTCCTTGAGGGTGGTGGGAACTTGGCTCCCCTGTGGTGGTGAGCGAGTGTGGGAAAGGAAGGGTTCAATCCACCAGGTCACTGCTCCACAGAGAGGAGGGAGCGCCAGGCATTGCGCGGTGGGGGTGTGGGGTCACGCTCACCCTGTGGGATGCTTCCCATGTCCTGTTTTTCCGCCCGCACACAATGAGATGTTTAATATTTAGTAAAGAAACTGGCTTCCTCCAGCAGGGCCAGGGACTTGGGGGCAGGAGCCAGGCTCTGAACTCCCCAGGATCTTCCCGAAGTAGGGTGTCATCCTGCAGCTCCCATCCGGCACCCCACTGAGTGTAAAGCTCTCTTTCCTCCCTTTAGCCTCCTGAAGAGGTCAAGGATGGGGGCCGTGCCAGGCCAGCTGTTTCCCGGAGGGTATCTTCACAGTGTGAGGAAAAGAGGGGGTCCAAGACTCAAGAAGGCTTGCTGTCCAGGGGCTGCTTTGAGGGGCGGAAGCCACTCAGAGTTAGTCAGTGGGGAGCTTTCCTGAAAGGATAGATTAGAATCCTAAAGGCAGCTGAGTGGGCACTTGCTTTAAAGGAATGTGGATTAATTCATGAATTCCTTGAACAAAAATATATTGAGTAATTGCTATCGCTCGAAGTGCTTTACCTGTATTAATTCGTTGTCTTTCCAATAACCCCATGAGGTAGGCATTATTATGCCTTGAGGAAGCTGAGACACAGAGAGGCTTAGTAACTTGCTCGCAGCCACACAGCTAACAAGTGGCAGAAATGGGAAAGCGTGTGTGGTTAAGGGTTTTGCTTGGTTGCCCCCTCCCCCCGAAGGCTGCCAAGCATGAGCCATTTTAATGAAAATAAGGGCTCAAATTGCCATGGAACAGAGGTCTGCTTAAAAAGACCAACAAGAACTCCTAATGAATTTTAATAAACTGGATAAGAATCCAAAATGTCACATGAAGATCTGCTTTAATGAACCAGCAAAAACCTCTTGACCCTGAGAATGGGCCCTACTTTGATAAAGTAACAAGGCTTTCTTATCCCTGGCACAGCCTCAAGGCCTCTGTTCTGCTTAAAGACAGACATCTCTTCCTTCTGAAGCAGGCTGCCCTCCACTGCTGGATTTCACTTTCTCCCTTGTTTTCCCTTGTACCAGCCAATGTTGAGCACCCACTATTTGCACTCCCCAGAGAATTTAGCTGTGCTGTGGAGTATGGATGATGATCCATTCCTCCCCTAGAAAAGCTCACTTGGAAGAAATAAAACTCATAATGATGAGGACATGACAATTGAGAACTGCCCTTGTTGTGTGCTGGTGGCCCTGTGCTGGGCCACGATGAAGGGCTGGGGAAGTCCTGGGGCTGGAGGAGAATGGTCAGAGCAGGAAGCTGCTATCCGGAGGTGGTGGTTGGGAGGGAGTCTATTTTTGTTCAAGGTATACCAGCTGTTAGGACAGAACACTTCAGACTTTGCTTGAAATCTAGACATCTGTGTAGCCTCCCCCACCTACTTCAGCCACTTGGGTCAAGGCCTTTGCTAACAGGTGTCTCTTTCTCTGGCCAGCCTGTACCACCCGGGTGGCTGGGGTGGTGCAGGGAGTGTGCGGTGGCGGGAGGAGTATAAGAAAAGAGAGAAATGGAAGTAGGCAGGGCCGGAAAGAGTGGATAGGGTGGTGGAGATGGACAGGGATGTGTGTGTGTGCCTGTGTGTGTGTGTGAATACCCTGAGTGTAGCTCATCACCTGTACATTACTCTGTCACAACCACGTGCATGTGAACTGTCCCAGTGTCTTCCTATGCAACTTGCCTGGTGGTTTCTTTTTGTTGACTGTTTGGGTAAAAACTGCTTGTGCATTTCATCTGTATGGGGTTGTGTGTGTGTGTGTGATTCTTGGGTGTTCGTGTGGTTCCTTTGTAATACTTGTGGGCGGTGAATGTGGTGGAGGATTCCTCTCTCCCATGAGCGCGTCTTCTAAGGATGTATGTGCTTTCCTTCTCAGAATCTGCCACTGTCTCTGCATCTCTCCCTGGGGAGGGGCTGTAGGTGCGCATGCTGTGGATGTTTCTTTTGATACCATTGGTGCCATTGTATGCGTGCTATCTGATTCCCCTGTTTTCCCTTCAGGCAGCTTTTAAGTGTGTTTTCTGTATTTCCTCTTTATAACAATAGTAAGTATACGCTCTGTATTCCTGCGTCCCCTGTTTGCCCACCTGTAGCTGTTTCTCTGCCTGTTTCTTGATTTGCAAATAGCTGTGTGAGTGCCCACAAGTGTGTGTGTGTAGCTGTCTCCTTGAATGCCGTTGTGCATGTGCCTTTGACTGTGGCTTCTCTGTCCATACAGTTCTGTCTGCCTCCCAGTGCCCCTTTCTGTGTGAACAGAGCTGTGTGTATAGTTACATGTGGTTACACCCAGACGCGCAAGTTCACGTGCACAGAGGTATCATCAAAAAGCCTGAATTTGGAAGTCAGCCTCCAGGGCTGTCAGTACCTGGAATCAGATGTGTGGGAGAGACACAGGGCCAATGCATGATGTTGTCAGCTGTGCATAATCATATTTGTCCATGTGTGGCTGTAAATCTGTGTGTGCTTTGCCTGTCTGTTGGTTCTCTGTGATGTGGCTGCGAGTCAGTGGGCAAAGATGTCTGTGAGTCTGGCATGTCTGTAAATCTGTGTGGATCTATACTCTGTGCAGCTCTGAGGCCGTGAGACTGTCATGACTCTGTGTGGCTGTGTTGGGGTGACTATGCCAGGAGCCTAGGTGTTGTATGTGCAGTGGTGAGAATGTGTATGTGTTAGATGTCAGCCTGTACTTTCTCTGTGCAGCTGTGAGTTTGTGTACAAATTTGCCTGTTTGTTTGCACCTTTTAGATGATGGTGAGTCTGCCTCCGTGGTCTCTCTCTGAACTTTTGTGGGGGCTGTCATGGGAGCTGCTACGTAGCTGTGATTCCTGGTTGGGTAGGAACCTCTGTCCCGCTGTGGGGCAGTAGACGCCCCTTCTTCCCCCTCCTCCACTGCGGGTGGGATGGGGGCATCTAGTCCGACTTTGAAGCCCCAGCCAGCTCCTGGCCTTTCCGGGAATTCTGCACTCCCTGTGGGGGTGGGGGTAGCGGGGGTGGCAGGTGGGTGGAGGGGCCTGGACAAGATGCTTTTTATCCACCTGGGCCTCAAGCAGCTCAGTCAAGTAGGACCTGGACCAATTCCACCGAGCCTGACTGTGCAGGGGACACATGCCTTGCTGGGACAGACACGCTTGTCAGATGCCTGAAGTGGATGGACAGATGGAGCCCATATGAAAAAGACAGAGACAGTGGGGCTCCTCGGTTAGGTCCTGGACAGGCCTAGCCCCATGGCTGGGCTGGAATCCAGGACTCCTGGGCGTGCCGAGTTTGAAGACTGTGTGTTCAGATGCCACACCCAACCACAAACACCCTCCCTGCCTCCCTCCTGGGGCCCCAGGACCTAAGGGTGTCTCCCAGCATGTGTGTATGGTTGCTTGCTTGAGTCTGCCCTGTACCTGTCCCACTCTTGTCCCCAGGCCTGATCATCCACCCTGTCTGCTCCTCTGCCAGAACCTGACTTTCTTTTCCTGTTGTCATGTGTTCCCTCTGGTGTCTCTCTACCTCCACCACTCTTCTCTTGTCCCCTTGTCTTTCTGGGCTGGTGTGTCTGTTCTCTATCTCTGGATAGGGTTGTGTCTGGCTGTGTTCACCTGTCTATCAGCCTGTTTCTCCTGTTTATTATTGGGCTTTGACTGCCCGTTGCCTCCCTCCAAGTGTTTGTGTGAGCCTATCCCTGCCTGCCTGTTTCTGAGTCTTGTCTTTTCTCCCAGTGACTGTCCTCCTGCGTCAACTATGACGCCCCCCCCAATCCCCACTTAACATCTGTTTTTCTCCCCCTGCGTTGTTTCTCCTGTCTGCCTTTCTCTATTTGCGAGTGCTTATTTCTCTAATTCTCTCTCACTCTGTCCTCTCTGCATCTCTTCCTGACATCTGGCCTGCTGCCTTAATCTTTCTGTCGGTCTCTTCCACCACCATGGCACACACAAACCTGTCTCCCTCCACGTGAGTCTGGCTTGCGGGAGGGAGGGGGAAATGGGAGAGGAGGGGGGTGGGGGTGGAAATGTGTCTCTGGTCCCTCCGCCCCCGCCCCCCTTCTTCCCCGCCTCCCCAGCCCTAGGGCCAGAAGGAGGGAAACTAAATTAAAATGAAAACTTTTTCCCAGAAAAAAAAAAAAGAAAAAACCCGCGGGCCGATGGGGCGCGGGCAGGACTAATTGGCTGTGGGACAGGCGCGGGCGGAGTGGATTGGCGGGTACTTGGGGTCTTTGAACTCAACCGGGAGTTGCTGTCGCTTCTGAAGCTGAGGAGAGCAGAGTGGTGAGGAAGGGGGGGGGGGAGGCGTGGAGGTAGGGTCCCTGAAGACCCAGGGCATGAATCGTGGTGGTGGTGGGGTGTCCCTGGAGGGAGCTCAGGGGTCCCTTGGAGACGTTTTTAGCAGCAGTGGGAAATTGAATGGGGGTGGGGGGTAAGTCCTTTTGGTATCTTGACTGCAGGAAGCGAACTCAGTAGTGTGTGTGTGTGGGGGGAATGTTCCCACAGGGTGCTGGTGAGTTGGATTGGAGCCCTTTGAGACCTCTCCCCATATTCAGGTAGGGGCTTTAGGGCGTGGGGAGAGGGTTTCCGGGATAGAGTTTTAGCACCGATGGGGAACTGGAGTGGCTGTTTCTGAGATACCTCATTCCCAGGAAGTGAGCTCGGGGCTGTGGGGCTTCTTCAGAGACCCTCCATCAGTAGGACAGGAGGTCCAGGCTTGGATGGGGAGTGCAGAGACATCCCCACCCTAGGAAACCCATCGGACCCTGGGAGGGGGCTTTGATGGATGTCTCAGAAACAGATCATTCCCAGGAGGGGAAATTAGGGCTCAGGCCGGGTTCCTGAGAAGCCGGAGACCCAGGAGGGTCTCAAGTCTGGGAGTGTCAACAAAGGTACTCCTGCTAGAAGAGGAGTGCATAAGACTTTACACGTGTCCTAGAAAATACCCCCAGCCCCTAAAGGGGGCTAAATAGGGGTTCTGGAGTCCCTTCTATCCCTGGAATGGTGCTTGGGTTTGGGAAATTGTCTTTGGTGTCCAGTGAAGATATGCGGAGTTGGGGCAGAGAAGAGTTTGGGGCGTCCCAGTCTGGGGGTCTCTGAGGGTTCATGGCCCTCCACCCCCCAGCCCCAGCCCCTTCGGGTTGCATCAGCTCTGGGCTCAGCCTCGGAGAAGGGAGGAGGGGTGTTAGGAGGGGTGGGACAGCCAGGCGACACGTGTCCCTGCAAGGAGTGAGGGGCCGGCGGGCCACAGGGTGAGTGTGGAGGGGCAGGGGGGAGGGCAGGGGACTGGGGAAAGAGAAAGAGAGACAGAGTGAATCTGGGTCTGGGAGGAGAGGCCATCCTAGCCCCAAGTGTCCATCTCATCTGCTGTGGGGTCGGTCTTATCTCTCTGTATCTTTCTGTCAGTCTGTCTCTCTCCCCCTTTATCTGTCACTGCCCTCTTTTCTCTGTGTCTCCCTGACTGTCTCTCTGAGTAACTGTTGGCATTTCCCCCCACCCCGATTCTTTTCTTCTCTTTTCCCCATCGCGTTCTCCATCTGCCTCTCATCTCCAGCTCTCTCCACTTTTCTCCCCGTCTCTCTCTATCCATTTCTGTTCCAGTTCCCTTGGCCTCATCTCTGTCTCTGTCTCTCATCCCCCCCCCCCCAGCTCTCCTCATTTTGTAGCCCCCTGCTCCATCTCTGACAACCCTCCCCGCATTTCTTTGCCCACAGATG
>PVIY010062589.1:0-10763 GCA_004026745.1 Myrmecophaga tridactyla | reverse complement strand
AGATACATACTCTGGATATGGGTTTGCTTTCCCTACATGCAATGCTTCTGCCAAAACTACCACTTGTGGGTTTACAGAATGCCTTATTCATTGTCATGGTATTCCACACAGCATTGCTTCTGATCAGGGAACACACTTCACAGCAAATGAAGTGTGGAAATGGGCACATGCTCATGGAATTCTCTGGTCTTACCATGTTCCCCATCATCCAGAGGCAGCTGGAATGATAGAACAGTGGAATGGCCTTTTGAAAACTCACTTACGGTGCCAACTAGGTGGCAATACCTTGAAGGGCTGGGGTAATGTTCTCCAGGAAGCTATGTATGCTCTGAACCAGCATCCTCTGTATGGTGCTGTTTCTTCCATAACCAGGATCCATGGGTCCAGGAACCAAGGAGTGGAAATGGGAGTGGCACCACTCATTATTACCCCTAGTGATCCACTAGGAAAATTTTTGCTTCCTGTCCCTGCGACCCTGATATCTGCTGGTCTACAGGTTTTAGTTCCAAAAGGGGAAGTGCTTCCACCAGGAGAAACAACAATGATTCCATTGAACTGGAATCTAAGACTGCCACCTGGTCACTTTGGGCTACTTATGCCCCTGGATCAACAAGCCAAGAAAGGGAATACATTGCTGGCTGGGGTGATTGACCCTGAGTATCAGGGGGAAATAAGACTGCAGCTACACAATGGAGGTAAACAAGGATCACCTTCCTTCCAATTTGCAGTAACACGTGCCTCATTTCTGTCTAAGGCCTCGTCAGAGGTATCTTTAGAGTCCACATTTCTACCAACAGTCTCTTCAAAGCATTTTAGGCCTTCTCTATCAAGCTCCTCACAACTCCTCCAGCTTCTTCCCCCTATCCATTTAAAAAGCCATTCCAACATGCTTGGTATCTGCAAACCACAGCAGCACCCCACTCTTGGTACCAAAATCTGTTGCAGTTTGCTAGCTGCCAGAATGCAATATACCAGAAACAGAATGGCTTTTAAAAAGGGGAATTTAATAAATTGCTAGTTTACAGTTCTAAAGCCGAGAAAATGTCCCAATTAAAACAAGGCTAGAGAGATGTCAAATCAAAGGCATCCAGGGAAAGATATCTTGGTTCAAGAAGGCTGATGAAGTTCAGGGTTTCTCTCTCAAGTGGAAAGGCACATGGTGAACATGGTCAGAGTTCCTCTCTCATCTGGAAGGGCACATAGTAAACACGGCATCATCTGCTAGCTTCTCCTGGCTTCCTGCTTCATGAAGCTCCCTGGAGGCATTTTCCTTCTTCATCTCCAAAGGTCACTGCTTCTCATGGTTATGTCGTTCTGCTCTGCTCTCTCTGAATCTCTTTCATTCTCCAAAATGTTTCCTCTTTTATAGGACTCCAGAAACTTATCATGACCCACCCAGATGGGTAGAGACATGTCGTCACCTAATCCAGCTTAACAACCATTCTTGATCAAATCACATCTCCAGGGAGATGATCTAATTACAGTTTCAAACACACAATATTGAATAGGGGTTATTCTGCCTTTATGAAATGGGATTTTGAGTAAAACATGGCTTTTCTAGGGGATATACATTCTTTCAAACCAGCACAACAACCAAGTAAAAGTAGTGACTTTTAAAAAGTTTTATTTGTAGGTGTATTAAAAAATCTTGAAGAACATTCAAAACACATTTTTAAGTTGACATTTGATTTTTTCAGTATGCGTTTAAATAGTTACAAAAGATATAATTTTGGCCTACCATATTGACTATTTAAACTCACTATTTAAATATATTCAAAGGAATATAATCCATAGGGATCTGAGAGCCACGATTATAACATTTAAACTACGGATAAATAAGCTCTTCTTTAATAGATATTTTTTCACTTTTCTCTTTGAATTATTATTTCTATTTCATTTTCTCTGCAGAATTTTACATTAATAGAGTACATTTTTATGCTTGAAAGTATATTATTGATCACTCTAATGTGGTATTCTGCACCAAAATTACTTTGTATAAATTAACAATTAAAAAATTTTTAAATTTTGCCACAAGCCTAAATTTAAACAATGTTTTGGTTTGAATTACTATTATAATTATTTAATATACAACTGATTATAACAATTATTGATTATATGCTTGATTTTAACTTAAATATATTATAAATTTTGATTATCAAATATAAAGTATTATTGGGAGTGCATCTCTATATGAGATGGTTGGGTTTCTTTTTTGTTAATTGGTTTTGTAATTGTGGATAAATATTATTCATTGCTGGAATGAGGAATATTAAGAACTAATCCATGTTTTATTCCTCAGCCAGATTAATATCCCCTGAATACTACTTCTGGGCTCACTTATAATGACCTCTATTTATTATATAAAATCGAAATTTCCAAGCCTTATTTTTTAAGATCCTTTGTTACTTAATCTTACTCTTCATATTCAGCACTATCTTCCACTATGTTCTACTAGGAACTCTATTCTAGTTAAACTTTCTCATTATCCTCTCTAAATATTAGGCAACTACTTTAGTGCTTCCTCTCTAACTCTGAAATGCCCTTATTTATTCTCTTCATCTCTGAATCTTATCCATCATTCAAGGTCTCATATGTTTCTCAAGTGTAAAATCTGTCCTAACCCTAACCCCCTTTCGTCTCTCTGGTGTTTCACTCCTTTGCCTTTATATTCTGTAATGTATAAGATGCACCCTACTACATATTGTACTTTACTTATCTGTCCTTAAATATGTATCACATGTAATTTAGTATTGTACTATACAGTCTTTTCTCCCATAATTATTTCATGTCTTGTCAACCAGACCATAATTTGCTCTTATTATTAGGTTTCTTTGAGAAGTGCTATAACCTTTTCCACAAGCCCAAAGAGATTTTGAACAAGAGAAAAGAGATCAGAGGGATAAATAAAAGCCTTCAAGTTCATAACAATCATTTTTCATTTCTACTGACATGTAAAAAATGAATAACGATTCTTTCATGACAGTACGAAGGAGATACAGTTCAAACATCAGGAGAAATATATTTTAAGAAATAAAAATAAATACCAGTATAGATTATTAAGAGTTACTATGAGTTTACAGAAGATGGAGGCACAGTGCGGTGTGGAATTTAGTTTGTCTTCCAGAGCAGTGAGTAAATAAATAGCCAGGAATGGTACAGAACAATGGCCGGAGGAACATCCATGACTGGACATACAGCATACACCAGTTTGGACCAGGTGGAATGCCTGAGATCTACATAGAACTAACTGTAAGTCCCCCAATGCCCTGAGGCTGGTGCTTCCTCTCCCACAGGCACCACAGGCTGGTTCCCTCAGGGAAAAGAAACAAACATTACAAGTAGCAAGGGCTTACCTCAAGCAAGCTCCAATTGCAGAATTAATGAACAAAATCTGACTACCAACACACATAAATCTGGACTAAGTAGTAAAGGAACTAGGAGTTTTTGCCCTGGCAGAGAAGGGGCAGGGCCGATGGGGGAAAAAAAACAAACAAAAACCCAGATGTTTTTTGAGTTTGACAGCACAAAATACTGGAAAAGGAATGAACCCCTAGAAAAGGGGGCACACAGAGCTGGATATACATAGAGCTATGTTCCAACTCAAACTGTTGATTGGCAAACCTGAGGAGAAGGGTCTGGCTCTGAAAAGGCTTTTTTGTCTTTTTTTTTTTTTTTTACTTCTTAAGAGCTCATTAGATAGAATTGTTATTGACTCTCAGGCTCCAGCGCTGCCCCAGGCAAGGGTGGAAATAAGGCATGTCTAAGGGCCAAAGCAACTAGTCAGGTGAAAAGAGTTAATTTCTTAAAGGGAATAGCTTCCCCAAGAAAAAGAAATGGGGCCCAGGTCAAGTGGAGTCTCTCCTTCAAGATATTCAGGCCCCAGGGACTGGAAAACACAAGCAATCAAAGCCCACCTACTACCTCACCTATCTCAGTCACACACCTGGCAGAGAGAGTCTGCTGAAATTAAAGGCAACACATCACTTTAAGCTGGTGGGATGCCATGGGCAGACAGGCACCACATGCTGGGAAGGATAGGAAAAGCACGGAGTCTAGAGACTTCATAGAAAAGTCTCACTTTCAGGCAATACTGATGCTGGCTACTTTATTCCCCTGAGGCATGGGCCTGTCTGGTCTGGTAAAATCTGAGTGGGGTCTATAATGGCCTCAAAAAAAAAAAAAAGGCTCCATACAGGCAGGGCAAGAAACAGAAAAATAAGTACTGAAATTCTGACCAGAACCTATGCTAGAGATCTAGAATAATTTGAACTGAATGTTGAAGAACAGATGGAGAATGAAGCTATCCAGCAAGAAAACTCTAGGTAATGAGTGAAAACAACCTCCAGAATACACTAATTAAGGAAATAAAATGTCTAGGTAACGAGTCATATTAGGAAAATAGAAGATATGGCTCAGTCAAAGGAACAAACCAACACTTCAAATGAGACACAGGAGTTGAAACAACTAATTCGGGATGTTCAAACAGACATGGAAAACATCAAAAATCAAATCAATGAGTTGAGGGAGGATATAAAGAAGACATTGAGCAAACATAAAGAAGAACATGAAAGCCTGAAAAAACAAATGGCAGAACTTATGGAAATGCAAGGCTCAACTGAAGAGATGAAAAAAATAATGGAAACTTACAAAAATAGATTTGAAGAGGTGGAAGAAAGGATGAGTGAACTAGAGGACTGGACATCTGAACTCTGATACACAAAAGAAAACACAGAAAAGAATGGGAAAATATGAGCAGGTTCTTATAACAACACGAAGCACATGAATATATATGTTGTGGGTGTCCCAGAAAGAGAAGAGAAGGGAAAAGGAGCAGAAAGACTAGTGGAGGAAATAATCACTGAAAATTTTTCCCATCTTTTATGAAAGAGATAAAATTACAGATCTAAGAAGTGCAGCATAACCCAAATAGAATAGATCCAAATAGACATACTCCAAGACCCTAATTAATTAGATTGCCAAACATCAAAGAGAAAGAGAGAATTTTGAAAGCAGCAAGAGAAAAGCAATCCATCACATACAAGGGAAGGTTGATAAGAGTATGTGTGGATTTCTCAGCAGAAAACACAGAGGTGAGAAGGCAGTATGATATAGTTAAGATTCTGAAAGAGAAAAACTGCCAACCCAGAATTCTATACCCAACAAAACTGTCCTTCAAAAAATGAGGGGGAGAATAAAATATTTTCAGACAAACAGTCACTAAGAGAATTTGTCACTAAGAGACTGACTCTGCAAGAAATACTAAAAGGAGCACTACAGGAAGATAGGAAAAGGCAGGAGAGAGAAGTCTGAAAAAGAGTGTAGAAATGAAGACTATCAATAAGTGTAAAAAGAGAGAAAAAATAGATATGTCATAGAAAATCTAAAAGACAAAAAAGTAGAAGAAAGTACTGTTTTTACAGTAATAATATTAAATGTCAATGGACTGAACTCCACAATCAAAAGACAAAGACTGACAGAATGGATTAAAAAACATGACCCAACTATATGTCGCCTACAGGAGATATACTTTAGATCCAAGGACAAAAATATGTTTAAAGTGAAAGATTGGGAAATCTTTCATTCAAACAGCAACCATAAAAGAGAGGGGAAGCTATACTAATATTCAACAAAGTTGACTTCAAATGTAAAACAATTAAAAGAAGACAAGGAAGGACACTATGTATTATTAAAAGGAACAATTCAACAAGAAGACACAACAATCATAAATATTTATGCACCGAGCTAGGTGCTCCAAAATATATGAGGCAAACACTGACAACACTGAAGGGAGAAGTAGATGCCTCTACTATAATAGCTGGAGATTTCAGTTCCCTGCGCTCACCAACAGACAGAACATCTAGACAGAGGATCAATAAGGAAACAGAGATTTTGAATAATACAATAAATGAGCAGGACTTAACAGATATTTATAGAACATTACACCTCACAACAGCAGGATACACCTTCTTCTCAAGTGCTCATGGATCATTCTCAAGGATAGACCATATGGTAGGTTACAAAACAAGTCTCAATAAATTTAAAAAGATTGAAATTATACAAAACACTTTCTCAAGTCATAATGGAATGAGGTTGGAAATCAATAACAGGGAGAGGGCCAGAAAATTCACAAATATATGGAGGCTAAACAACACACTCTTAAACAACCAGTGGGTCAAGAAAGAAATTACAAGAGAAATCAGTAAATATCTTGAGGCAAATGAAAATGAAAATACAACATATCAAAATTTATGGAATGCAGCAAAGGCAATGCTGAGAGAGAAATTTATTGCCTTAAGTGTTTGTATTAAAAAAGAAAGAAAAAAGTCGAGGAATTAACTGTTCACTTGGAAGAACTAGAAAAGAACAGCAAACTAACCCCAAAGAGTTATTAAGAGTTTATAATTGCTTTACTTTAAAGATCTTTTAGAACTACAAGATGGATTAAGATCTGGAATTTCCTTGAGGAAGACAAATGCTATGATTCTAGGCTTTCATGAAAATCAAGGCTGACATTTCATCTAAACCATCCAATGACATCTGTAGCAGTTCTGCCTCTTCCTTAACCACATCCCCTTTCTTCCCTCTGCTGGTAAGATTGCATAGGGTTTATGTGACCATTTCTACGGCACATGTTCTTATCAGGTTTCTCAAAAAACTGGAGGATGGTATTTTTCTATAATAGTGGAAGTCAGGTCATGAAAGCAGTATCACCAACCAGGACCACTATCAGGTTCTAAAGTTACTTTCCTTAGCTCCTAACAGTAGCTCTACCTGTAGGCTGCAGTGCAGGTGTCCTTGTATTCCTGGAGCTTCACGCATACCATGTTGAGAAACTGATCAGAATATGCACTCAAGTCATGCATCAGGTTCATGAGGTCTTGCACTGTCTTTTCCACAATGATTGTACTCTGGAAAAGAAAAAAAAGAGAGGACACAGGAACTCATGAGGTTTTTTTTTACTCGAGTAATGTGTAGGACAAGGAAAGAAACTGAAGTGGGTAGTTAAGATATTTGAGCTTTCCTGGAAAGACCTGGTATATCTTCCATTGTGCTGGTCTTCAAAGACTTGAGAAAGGGTTTTATGTGGAAGTATATTGGACAGGGATTTTCAAATTGATTTCATGGAAATCTTGTCATTTATAGACAGCTCAGTGGATTTTAGGAAAGAAAATGCATATTCAGTTGTAGACAGATAATCACCTCTAGGGCTCTACTTAGAGATTAGGGACCTATGACAGGCAGCACAAGGAAGAAGTCTTCCATGATTTATTCTAAAAGTTTCAAATCATTCATCTATAAGAACAACAAAAACTAACATTTGTATTGTTCTTTACAGCTTGTAGAATGTTTTCATATATACAACATATGCTATTTTTCTTAAAATTCATATAATAATCATGACAGTAATTAACATTTATTTGGTTCTTACAAGTGTCAGGTACAATGCTAAGTATTCTACCTGCTTTATTTCATTTAATCCTCCAGCTCTGAATAATCATCTCCAGTTTAAAGATGGGGAAACAGGCTTAGAAAGATAAAGTGACCGAAACAAAGGCTCTGGTCTTTGCTCTTTTAATTATATCATTCTGCTTCAGAACTAGATCTGAGTTCTCCTGATGGCAGCCCATTTTCTCATCAGATCATAATATTTCTTATTTCTGTCATTACTGTAGAAGAAGGGTTCATATAGAATCAGACACATCTTGAAACTGAATTAAATAAATATCCAAGGGAAAAAAGTTACAACTTTCTTACAGCTCATAACTGATAATACTGTGCAGCCAATCAGTGTTATACCTAAAAAGAGGCATGTTCAGTAAAATCTAAATCTCTGATTAAGAAACGACTGAGTTGTTTAAACCCTTTAGTTATGCCTCTTTCCAAAGGAGCAGAATTATATTGAAGTAAATATTAATCATATGCTTAGCAGCTTGGAACACTTTGGTCAATACGTGGTTTGTTGATTATGTATTTATAGAAAATTATGTAGGTGGTATTAGACTCATCCATAAATGTAAATGTTTTAAAAATATTTTCCAGTATGATGGTGATCCCTGTAGGTATCAAAAGCAATTTACTACCCTGAAATATAGATTATGGGGTATAGAGCTTGTGTATTTTTTTTCTTTATACAGATAAAGTGTATAGCTTTTATCAACACAATGGAGAATTAGCTAGAGTTATGAATTATACTTGCATGTGTATTTCAAATATGAGGTAGAGTTTTTTTTTTTTATCATTTTCCCTCTTTCCTTCCCATCTCCCAATAAAATAATCAGAAGGTACAAAGGAAGGAGCAGTTATATTCTGTAACGTAACCCTCATAGGAACTCAAATTACAGTCTCTATAGAACCCCATAAATTTAACTTTCTTTTCTGTATTGATTTTAAGATTACAGCACTGCAGCATCATCCTGATCCATAATCCTGTTCCTCTGTATTTGTGAGAGACAGGAATTGATTCTACACGGCTACTTGTCCCCATGCTGCTAAAAAGAATCTAAAATCTTCACCTTGATTCAGAACACAGGATATCCCAGAACATGTGGACAGCAATTAATAAAGGATACTGGAGTTCAGCTACCCTACCAAAGCAGAATTAAAATCTAAAACACTGCAGTGTAGATGAGCATGGTGAAATTATTCTGATTACTGGGAGAAAGGACCTGGCTTTATGCCCAATGATGCTACTAATAAACCATCTCTGGGGTAGGTTTGGGTAGCCCCTTCCTTTTTATAATTAAAAATTTCATATTAGAGAGGTTGTAGGTTTATAGAAAATCATATAAAAATATAGAGTAACCGGGTTTGATTCCCGGAGCCTGCCCATGCCAAAAAAAAAAAAAAAAAAAAAATACAGGGTAACCAAAAAATAAAAAAATTAAAAAAAAAAATAATAAAACAAAAATGTAGGCTAATTAAATACCACCCAATTAATACCACCTTGCATTAGTGTGGTACATTTGTTACATTGATGAATGAACATTTTTACAATCATAGTATTAATTATAGTTCATGGCTTATTTTAGAGTTCACTGTGTTGTACAGTCCTATGAATGTTTAAGACATTTTTATTCTAATAAAATATACACAACCTAAAAATACCCCCTTTAAACTACATTCAAATATATATTTCGAGGGGGTGCAAGGATAGTTCAGTGGTAGAATTCTCGTTTGCTATGCCGGTGACCTGGGTTTGATTCTTGGTCCATGCACTTCCCCCCAAAAACAAACAAGCAAGTAAAACAAACAAAAAACCAACCAAACAAAAATTCAATAAATGGCGCTGTAATAACAGGATATTCATATGGAAAAATAATGGAATGTGACCCTGCCATACAGCATACAAAAAAAAGAAAAAATTATATATTTCAGTGCTGTCAAATATGTTCAAAATGTTACGCTACCATAATCAATATCCATTACCACAATTTTTTCCATCACCCTGAAAAAATTTCTGTACAAGTATTAAGTCCCCATCCCTTATCCCCCAGCCCAATCCCTAGTAACCCATGTTCTAATTCCTGACTCTATGAATCTACTTATTTTAATTATCTTATATCAGTGAGATCATACAATATATGTCCTTTTGTGTTTGGCTTATTTCACTCGACATGAGGACTTCAAGGTTCATCTATGTTGTCTCATACATCAGAACGTCATTCCTTTTTACAGATTTATAATATTCCATTGTGTTTATACACCACATTTTTTTTTTTTTTAACATGGGCAGGCACCAGGAATCGAACCTGTGTCCTCGGGCACAGCAGGCAAGCGTTCTTACCTGCTGAGCCACCATGGCCCGCCCTATACACCACATTTTGTATAGCCATTCATCAGCTGATGAACACTAGAGTTGCTTCCATCTTTTCTGCATTATTGAGTAATGTTGCTATGAACATTGGTGTGAAAATATATGTTCAAGAGCCCCACTTTCAATTTAGAAGTGGAATTGCCAGGTCATATGGTAATTCGATATATAACTTTTTTTTGGGGGGGATGGGGGCAGATGAGCATTCTACCACTGAACTATACATAACTTTCTGAGGAATGGCCAAATTGTCTTCTGAAGTGGCTGCATCATTTTCCATTCCTACCAACAATGAATGAGTGTTCCTATTTCTCCACATCCTCTCCAATGCTTGTAATTTTCCATTTTCTGAATAGTAGCCATTCTAGTGGGTGTGAAATGGTATCTCATTGTGATTCTGATTTTCATTTCCCTAAATAGCTAATGATGTTGGGCATCTTTTCATGTGCTTTTTGGTCATTTGTATATCTTCTTTGTAGAAATGTCTATTTAAATATTTTTCACATTTTATAATTGGGTTGTTCATCTTTTTGAGTTGTAGGATTTCTTTATATATTCTGGATGTTAAACATTTATTGGATATGTGGTTTCCAAATATTTTCTCCCATTGTGTAGGCTGTCATTTTATGTCATGATAAAGTTCTTTGATGAACTAAAGTTTTTAATTTTTCTCCCTTTTATCTATTTTTTTCTTTTGTGGCTCTGCTTGTGTACAAAACTAATCCAAGTTACTAAAAAAGGTTTCCTCCAGATTTTCTTTTTTTTAATTGATAAATATTATACGTTCATATACCGCATAATCATCCAAAGTATACAATCAGTGGTTTACCATATCATCACACAGCTGTGCATTTATCATCACAATCAACTTTTTTTCTTTTTTTTGTGAAAAAATAACATATATACAAGAAAGCAATCGATTTCAAAGCACATTGAAACAATTGTAGGAACA
>PVIY010062588.1:0-10833 GCA_004026745.1 Myrmecophaga tridactyla | reverse complement strand
TTTCCACCTCTTGGTAATTGTTAATAATAGTGCTATAAACATTGGTGTGTAAATGTCCATTTGTGTCCTTGGCCTCGTGTCCTTTGAGTAGAGACAGCATATAGATGGGTCCTGTTTTTTAATCCATTCTGCCAGACTATGTCTTTTGATTGGAGAGTTTAATCCATTAACATTCAGTGTTATTACTGCATGGGTAGTATTTTCTTCTACTATTTTGCCTTCTGGATTTTATATGTCATACCTAATTTTCCTTGTTTTTACCTTTACTCATAGTCTTCCTTTCTACACTCTTCTCCACACCTCTCTCTTCTGTCTTCGTATCTGTCTCTAGTGTTCCCTTTAGTATTTCTTGCAGAGCTGGTCTCTAGATCACAAATTCTCTCAGTGACTTTTTGTCTGAAAATGTTTTAATTTCTCCCTCAGTTTTGAAGGACAATTTGGCTGGGTACAGAATTCTTATCCAGAAGTGTCTTTCTCTTTCAGGATTTTAAATATATCATACCACTGCCTTCTTGCCTCCATGGTGCCAGTTGAGTAGTCTGAATTCAGTCTTATCTGGTTTCCATTATATGTAGTAGATTGTTTATCTCTTGCCACTTTCAGAATTTTCTGTCTCTTTTCAGAATTTGACAGACTGGTTAGTATGTGTCTTTCAGAAGGTCTATTTGGATTTATTCTGTTTGGAGTTCATTGGGCTTCTTTCAGTTGTATATTTATGTCCTTTACAAGGATTGGGAAGTTTTCCCCCATTATATCCTCAACTACTCTTCCAGGTCCTTTACAACTCTCTTCTTCTGGTACACCAGTGATTCTTATATTTGTGCACTTTGTTTTGTCCATCATTTCCCTGAGATCTAATTCAAATTTTTCCATATTTTTTTGCCATTTACTAGTTTGATTGTTCTAAATCAGTTATCTTGTCCTCTAGTTCACTTATTCTTTCTTCTGTCTCTTCAGATCTGCTGTTGTATGTCTCTAGTATGTTTTTTATTTGGTCAGCAGAATCTTTAATCTCTGATATCTGCTATTTCTCTATTTATTCTTTCAAATTACTCTTTATGCTCTTCTACTATCTTTGTGATTTACTTTATGTCATTAGCCATCCCACTTATTTTGTTTAGTAGAGTTATATGAGCATCTTTGATTAGTTGTTCCAATGTCTGTGTCTCCTCTTGTGTTTTAATTTGGTCGTTAGGCTGGACTATAGCTGTCTGCATTGTGATATGGTTAGTGATTTGTTGTTGTCATTGCATGTAATTATCTTGATTGATTTACTCTGAAGTTGATTTCCTTTGGTAATCTAAAGGCTTGTGTTTGTAGGATGGATGTGTAGCAGGATGCAGGGTACTAGGCGGAGCACAACAGTGCAGTGATGCGTTGTAGGACAGGTGTAGGCTCAGCACAAACTATCTGCTTCTTCAACTTTTGATATAAGTGTTCAAATTATGTCTGCAAAAACTGAGTTTGAATATTTTGGAAAGATTTGATTGAAGACAAGCCATTTACCTTCAAAATAATTTTTCTCAAATACTAGGGACAGTAAATTTGAGTTCTTTGTGTTTTCAAAAATCATTTTTCTTTCATCCTTAATCCTTAATTAATAGACTAAGTAGGGGATGCTAAAAATGTTGCTTCATTATTGGCTAGCTTGAAATGTTGCTGATGAGAAGTCTGATGTCACTCTAATTCTTGTTCCTTTTAATTTATAAAGAATAGATTTATTGAGATACAATTTACATACCATAAATTCACCATTTTATAATATAACTTTATATTGAAATGTAATTCACATTCCATAAAATTCACCTTTTACCTATACAATTTAACTTTTTAAAGTATATTCACACAGTTGTGCAACTATCACAGTCTAATTCCAGAATATTTTATCACCCTAAAAAGAGCCCCATTACCATTCCTAGTTATTCTTCTTATATTCTGCTTCTCCTTATCCCAGTCTATGGCAACCACTAATCTATCTTCTTTTTGTATGAGTTTGCCTATTCTGAACGTTTTGTATACTTGGAATCACAAAGATGTGGACTTTTGTGATGGTTTCTTTTACTTAACATAATGTTTTCAAAGTTCTTCCATGTTATAGTGTGTATCGGGGCTTCATTCCTTTTTATGGCTATTTTGTAGTTTGTGTATACCATTTATCAGTCGATGACACTTGTGTTTATCCATTCATCAGTCAATGGACACTTGAGTTACTTCCATTTTTTTATTCAGTTCATAGTATTATGAATACTGGTGTACAAATATCTGTTTGAGTCCCTCCTTTCAGTTGTTTGGGGTATAAGCCTAGTATTGGAATTGCTGGGTCATGTGGTAATTCTATACTTAACTTTCTGAGAAACTGCCAGACTATCTTCCACAGTGATACGACATTTTGTATTGCCATGAGCAATAAGTGAGTGGTCCTGTTTCTCCACCTCCTCTCCAGCAGTTGTAATTTTCAATTTTTTGATAGCCTTTCTAATGGGTGTGCGGTGGTATCTTGCAGTGGTTTTGATTTGCATTTCCCTGATGGCTAATGATGTTGAGCGTCTTTAATACGCTTTTTTGGCCATTCTTTTATAGTCTTAGGAGAGAGGTCTGTTTAAGTCTTTTGCCCATTTTTAAATTGGATTGTTTGTGTTTTGTGTTGTTAAGTTGAAGGACTTCTTCATATATTCTGGATATTAAACCCGTATCTGATTTGTACTTACAAATATTTTCTCCCATTGTATAGATTGTCATTTTGCTTTCATGATTAAGTTCTTTGAGTGCAAAAGCTTTAAATTTTGATGAGGTCCCATTTGTCTGTTTTTTCTTTTGTAACTTGTACTTTGCATGTAAAATCTAAGAATCCAGTGCCTAACACAAAATTCTGAAGATACTTCCCTATATTTTCTACTAGAAGCTTGGGAGCTCTGGCTCTTATATTGAAATCTTTGGTTCATTTTGAGTTAATTTTTTTATAAGGTGTGAGGTAGGGAATCTCCCTGTTTTTTGCAAATGGGCATCCAATATTCCCATCACTATTTATTGAGAGTCTATTTTTTCCTAATTGGGTGGTCTTTGCCCCTCTTGCCCAAGATCTGTTGGCCATAAATGTGAGGGCTGATTTCAGAGTTATCATTTCTATTCCATTGTTTTTTATGTCTGTCCTTATGTCAGTACCATTCTGTTTTGATTACTGTGGCTTAGTAGTAAATTTTAGGATCTGATAGTCTGAGTCCTCTTTGTTCTTCTTTTTCAAGATAGTTTAGTTTTCCTTATTCGGGACCCCATATACTTCCGTATAAATTTGATGATTGGCTTTTCCATTTCTTCAAAGAAGGTTGTTGGAATTTTGTTTTGGGATTACATGGAATCTGTAAATTGCTCTGGGTAGGATTGATATCTTAACAATATTTAGTCTTCCAATGCATGAACACGGAATGTGCTTCCATTTATTTAGATTGTCTTTGATTTCCTTTAGTGATGTTTTCTAGTTCTATGTGTGTAAGTTCTTTACATCTTTGGTTTTATTTATTCATGAGTATTTGATTTCCTTAGTTGCTATTGTAAATAGAATTTTTTTCTTTATTTCTTCTTCCAATTGTTAATTGTTTGTATATAGAAGTACTTCTGTTTCGGGGGTGTTGATTTTGCACACTACTGCTTTGCTTAATTCATTTATTAGCTCTAGGAGCTCCCCCCCCCCGCCCCAGTTTTTCTGTATATAGGATCTTGTCATCTGCAAATAGTTTATTTTTTTCCCAATTTGGATGCCTTTTATTTCTCTTCCTTCCCTAATTGCTCTAACAAGAACAAATGGTAAAACATTGAATAACAATTTGTAAATTTCTTTTATTTGGTACCTTTATTTGACTTTAGCCTCTTAGAATGAATTAGGAAGTGTTCTTTCTTTTACAGTTTTCTGGAAGTGTTTGAGCAGAATTAGAGTTAAGTCTTGGAATGTCTGATAAAATTCCCCTGTGAAGCCATCTGGTCTTGGGCTTTTCTTTTTGGGAGGTTTTTGATGACTGATTCAGTCTGTTTACTAGAAATTGGTTTGTTGAGATCTTCTATTTTTTTCATGTGTTAGTGTAGGTAGTTTAGTTTGTATTTCTAAGAATTTTTCCATTTAATCTAAATTATCAAAATTATTTGCATACGGTCCTTCATATTATTCTCTAATAGAACCTTTTTCAGTGAGGTCAGTAGTAGTGTCTCCCTTTTCATTTCTGATTTTATTATTTGTGTCCTCTCTTTTTTTTCTTCATCAACCTAGCTACAGGTTTGTTACTTTTATTGATCTTTTCAAATTAGTAGAACCAACTTTTGGTTTTATTGTTTCTCTTTTTGTTCTCCATTTCATTTATCTCCTCTGTAATCTTTGTTATTTCCTTCCTTCTGCTTGCTTTGTGTTTAGTTTGCTGTTTTTCTAGTTCTTACAGTTTGGGAGATTAGAATTCTGATTTGAGGTCTTCTTTTTTACTGTCAACATTTAGAGCTACAGATTTGCCTTAGCACTGCCTTTCTACCTTCACAGGTTTTGGTATGTTTTATTTTCATTTTCCTTCGCCTCAGGGTATTTCCTAATTTCTCTTGTGATTTTCTCTTTAACCTATTGGTTGTTTAAGACTGTGTTTAATTTCTAAATATTTGTGAATTTTCCGTTTTTCTCTCAGTAACTGAGTTTTAGATTCATTCTGTTGTGGTCAGAGAAGATACACTATATGAATTTTATATATTTTTTCAAATAGCGAGGCTTGTTTTGTAACCTAACATGTGGTCTATCTTGGAGAATAATCCATGTATACTCAAGAAGAATGTATATTCTGTTGTTGTTGGGTGAAGTGTTCTGTATATGTCTATTTGGTCTAATTGCTTTAGAATACCATTCAGGTCTTGTATTTACTTATTGTTCTTCTGACTAGATGTTCTATCCATTATTGAAAATGGTATATTAAAGTCTCCTCCTATTAATGTCGAACCATCAGTTTCTCCCTTCAGGTATGTGAATATTTGTTTCATATATTTTGCAGCTCTGCTTTTAGGTGCATATATGTGTTAGGACGGGGGAATGGGGAAGGGCACTGCAGTTGGAGCTGTGGAGGCTGTGTCGCCCCTCCCAGCCTGACTTCAGGAACTAATGAACTGCCCCTTTCAGATGTCACCTGACCTCCATCCTTAAAAGCTGCCTGTGCCAAAGCTCATGTGCACACTCACCTCCCTCCATCTTGGGTTTGGTGAGTTCTGCCCAGGAACACAGAAATCACCCCACACACACTTTAAATTTCCTGGTGTACCTTTCTTCTTTCTCACCCTTTCGCCTCCTAAACCTTTCAATATGTTTATACTTAAAATATCTTCTTGTCGAATTGACCCCTTTATCTGTATGTAATAACTGTCTTGTCCCTTTTAATTGCTTTTGAGTTAAAACGTATATTGTCTGATATTTGTATAGCTTCCCCAGCTCTCTTTTGGATACTACTTGATGGTATATTTTTTCCATACTTAATCCTTGAACCTGCTTGTATCATTGAGTTTAAGGTGAGTGTCTTGAAGATAGCATATAGTTGGGTCATGCTTTTTAAACTGTTTTGCCACTCTCTACCTTTTGACTGATCTCTTTGCCTTTGTTCCTGTCTGCCTCTGTAATTTCTTACAGTCCTTTCATTGTCTGAAGCTGCTTTTGCCTGGAAAGCAAATTATTAGATGGCTGCATGCCCAAGAGGGGTTTCCCAATTCAATCTTTCCAGCTTAACAGGACCAGAGACCCATAAGAAATGCAGACTGGTTCCAAAGTGCCATTGGGAGGGGCTCAGAAAGTGTGCCAAGAGCTTCTTCCGTGGCTTCCCTAAGCTGAGCTTTCTTGTCCTGCTCAGGAAATGCAGCTCTTCACCTAACTGTCCCCCACAACCCTGAGGGAGCTTTGCATCTTTGTCTCGTTTGCCATCCCCTTTGTCTGGGGGGAATTGGAACAGTGGCTGCCCTCAGGGCTGTGCCCCCAGTGATCCAGCATTGCTAATCAAAAGCCATGATCAGTGGTCTGCCATGCCCATACATGGTCCTGGAGAACAAGATTTTTATGTCCCTTTCTGTCACCAGCAAGCTAGCCATGGGCTTGGACCCCATGACAGCCTGCTTTGAGCATGGGAGAAAGGTGCCAGTAACAACGGAGAGAGCAGTTTACTGTTTTTTTGTCTTATTTTGTTTTTTAACTGTTATTTACTAGCCTCTTCTTCCTGCTTTTCCCTGGCTGCTGGCCTCCAGTGTTTCAAAATAGTTGTTTTAGACAGTTTTTACATGTTTAATAATTGTTTTAATAGAAGGACGGATTCCTGACTCCTCCTGCTGTGCCATCTTCCCCTTGACAACACTTTTTATTGTCCTTTTTATTTTATTTTAGCTATCTTACTGGTTGTGAAGTTATATTTTATTGTTTAGATTTGTATTCCCCTAATGACTAAAGACATATAGTATCTTTTCATGTGCTTATTAGCCATTTGTATATCTTTTTTTGGTGAAAAGTCTTTTTAAGTCCTTTGACCATTTTGTTTTTAGGTTATCAGCCAGGAAAAGAGAAACACCACTAGTGATTTCAACAACATGAATTCAGTATGAACAATTTGTTAAACCTGAGCGGGAGAACTGAAAAAAATGAAATGGATACACTGAGGTTGCTCAGGTATTATGACTGCAGTGTGCAACTATACCACCCTTAGGGTTGGAGGAACAAAGGGAAGAGGTTGGGATTATCAGGAGCTTGGAGAAGAAATCCTCTCCCCTTCTCAGAGGTGAAACTTAGATGTCTGAAGAAAGTGATATCTGTCTAGTAGTGGATACCACAGGAGCTTAGAGATGGGGATTTCATTGAATTAGGACATACACCTCTGAGATAAGGGTGCTACGTGGTTAAAGGTTCACCTAAGCAAATTTTTAGAGTGGAAAACAAACTGCTGATTGGAACCATCTACCACTGACAGGCTGAAGATCTATTGCTGAGGCTATGCAGACAGGAACAGCATGTAAACAGGAAGTGACTTCTCCATTTCTGTCACCTAGGGTCCCCACCAATGGAATAAGAGAAGATGTTAAGTAAATTGCCCAAGATCATCCTTCTAGTAACTGATACAACTGGCATTTAAACATAGGCAACCCTTTTCCAAACTTCAGGTTCTTAAACCACAGTGATATACTCCTAGAATTTCACTTTGACTTTCTATATATGTTCATAAGTGAGACAGTTTTCTATTCTAGTACTTTTTTGGTTCACTTTTGGTATAGAGGTTTTACTAACTTCATAAAATGAGTTAGTATGGCAGTCGTTAGTTAATGCTCTTCAACAAAAATTTCTGATTTGTCTTTCAAACTTATGGTATGATTGTTCCCTTGAGTTAAGTATGCCCATATGACTTGATTAACCTCTGAGAAAGTGAGTAAAGGTAATAAGTAGTCATTTCAGGGTGGAAGCCTTTAATATCTGGCTGTCCATTATTTAACATCCCCTTTCCCTTTTTTAAGTGGGTCTACCAGTCTATCAGCCTCACACCAATGGTGAACACAGAACAGTCCTCCTGCTGATTCAAGTTGGACAGGTAACCAAAAATGAAACAATGTTATTTTAAGTTAGCTGCTGAGCGTTAACTAGGTGTTTTGTTTTGTTTTGTTTTTAATTAGAGAAGAAGTGGGTTTACAGAAAAGTCATGCAGAAAATAGTCAGGATTGTCTTTAACTGCAGTATAACCAGCCTATTCTGTACAGTTTCATTAGTTTTCATATTTTTCTATTCCCTGAAATAGATAAAGTTTGAATATTTAGCTTGCTTGTAGAATTAGCTGGGCCTACTTTTATTCTAGTATTATTATGATTTTTTAAATATTAGTATCAATTTTATAGCTTCACCCTTTTCTAATATTGTTCTAGTCTTTTTTTTTACAGTCTCCCTAGAAATTTGCCTCTTTTATCTATTCAGAGAAGTAGCTTTTGATTCTGTTTTGTTGCTTTATTTTCTCTTTATAAATTATTTATTTCTACTTTCATTATTTTGATTTTCTGGCTTGAGTTGAATATTTGAACTTTTTTAATTCCAGTCATTCTTGTTTGTTAATAAATGCCTTTAAAGAATGTAAATATCCATCAACCTCTGCCCTAGCTTCATGCTGCAAGATTTGATAGGGTTACTTCCAATATTCAATTTCAAATATTTTGTCATTTCCATTATGATTTTCTCATTAACTCATAAGTTATTTACAAGTATATTTTTAAGACTCCAAACTTGGGATTAATAAAATAACATCTTTACTACTGATATACGACTTACTTGGATTGTGAGAAAGCATGATCTCTTAAGATACATATTGTTTAAATTATGGAGGCTTCCTTTTTGAACTAGTATTTATTAGAACTAGTTAATGTTAGGTGTGTACATGAAAGAAATATATATGCGTTATTGGGGGGGGTTGTTGGTATCCCTATCATTCTGTTAAAGTTGTTAGTTTTATCATTATCATCTTCTGTATCTTTAGTAATTTTTTGGCTACTTGTCTGTCAATTTCAGATGTAGGTATTAAAATCTCCAACTATGATTGTAAATTTGTGAATTTCTCCTTGTTTTTGCTTTATATATTTGGAGGCTGTGATATTAGTTGGCATACAAGTTCAATATTGTTACCTACTTGGTGGGTTGTATGTTATAACACTGTCCTTCTTTATCCCTTTCAGTGATATTTTGTCTTAAATTTTGTGTTTAGCTTTTATAATACTTAATCATTATTTAATATTTGCATGAAATACCTTTTTCCATTTCTTTACTTTCAAACTATCTATGGGGATTAATTTTAGTTATAGGCAAACTAACTGTTCTTCCAATACGATCTTTTAGTAGCTTTGTGCAATAAATACATTTATCTATTCTAATGTCTCTATATTTGGCTTTCCTAATTTGTGTTTTCTGTTTATTCAAAAAAGTTTTTCTTCTTTCTTACTTTTTATTGGATAACTTTTCTTATACTCCTTTTTCCCTCTGTAATTATTTTGATATTCCTTCATGCTGATATGTATAATTTATTCCTTTGTATTGTTGCTAATATTTCATTTTATGTATAAAATGATTTTTTTATGTATTGACTTGGTGGGCTTTTGAGTTGTTTCTACTATGTGGCTATTATAAATAAAACTACTATGAACATTCATATTTAGATTTTTTAATGTGAATGTTTGCTTCTTTTTTTTCTTGGGTAAATACCTTGGAGTAGAAATTCTTTGTCATATATGGTAGATCTAGGTTTAACTTTTGAAGAAAGTGTCAAATGGCAGTTCAGTTTTACCTTTATGAGAGATTTCCAGTTGCTTCATATACTTACCAGCTCTTGATAACTTTTTAATTTTAGTCATTATAATAGTTATACAGTGATATTACATTATGGCTTTAATTTGGATTTTCCAAATGAATAATTTTTTTGAGCTATTTTTCTTGTGCTTTTGGACCATTTGTATATATCCTTTCATCAAGTGTCTATTCAAACCTTTTGCCCATTTAAAAAAAGTGTAGTGACATAACATAAAATTTGCCCTTCAAGCCACTTTTAAGTGTATAGATCATTGGCATTAATTACTTTTTCATTGTGTGCTGCCATCACCATTTGCCATTGCTAAAATTTTTTTATCACCCAAGACAGAAATTCTTTATATTTTAAGAGATAATTCCCTATTTTTCCTTCCCCTAGTCCTGTTAAACTCTAAATTACCTTCTGTTTCTGTGAATTTGCTTCTTCTAGTTCTTTCATATAAGTGGAATCATGCAACATTAGTCATTTTATGTCTGGCTTACTTTACTTCTAATGTTTTCAAGTTTCATTCATGTTATAGCATATATTAGAGCTTTATTCCTTCTTATGGCGGAATAAAATTCCACTCTATATACACATTTTGTATATCCATTCATCTGTTGATGGACATTTGAGTTGTTTCCACTTATTAGCTATCTTGAATAATGCTGTTGTGAAGATGGTGCAAAAGTATCTGAGTTCCTCTTTTTAGATTTTGGATTATATTCCAAAAAGTGGAATTGCTAGGTCATATAGTAATTCTAATGTTTAACTTTTTGAGGAACCACGAAATTGCTCTTTTGCCCATTTTAAAACCTGGTTTAATTTCTTATAGTTGAATTTTGAAAATTCTTTATATAATCTATACATATGGCTTTACCATGTGTGCCCCCCCTTTTTTTTACCACCCTATTATTTTTTTTTATTTTTTATTAATTAAAAAAAAATTACAAGAAACACAAACATTCCCAACCCATACACTCAGCAATTCACAATATCATCATATAGTTGCATATTCATCATCGTGATCATTTCCCAGAACATTAGCATCAGTTCAGAAAAAGAAATAAGACAACAGAAAAATATAAAAACAGAAAAAAAAAATTTTACAGGCCATACCCCTTACTGATCCCTTTCATTGATCACGAGCTTTTCAAACTAAATCTATTTTAACATTTGTTCCCCCTATTATTTATTTTTATTCCATATGTTCCTCTCATCTGTTGACAAGGTAGATAAAAGGAGCATCAGACACAAGGTTTTCACAATCACACAGTCACATTGTGAAAGCTATATCATTATACAGTCATCATCAAGAAACATGGCTATTCGAACACAGCTCTACATTTTCAGGCAGTTCCCTCCAGCCTCTCCATTACATCTTGGATAACAAGGTGATATCTACTTAATGCATAAGAATAACCTCCAGGATAACCTCTCAACTCTATTTGGAATCTCTCAGCCATTGACACTGTCTCATTTCACTCTTCCCCCTTTTGGTCGGGAAGGTTTTCTCAATCCCTTGATGCTG
>PVIY010062587.1:0-10813 GCA_004026745.1 Myrmecophaga tridactyla | reverse complement strand
AAGACCTAAGTAGATGGAAAGGCATACCATGTTCATGGATTAGAAGACTAAATATAGTTAAGATGTCAATTCTACCTAAATTGATTTACAGATTCAATGCAATACAAATTAAAATCCCAAAAACTTACTTTTCAGAAATAGAAAAACCAATAACCAAATTTATCTGGAACGGCAGGATGCCCTGAATAGCTAAAAGTAACCTGAGAAAAAAAAATTAAGTCAGAGGTCTCATGCTACCTGGCTTTAAGGCATATTATGAAGCTATGGTGGTCAAAAAATTGTAACAAATTTTCCACATCAATGCAAGTGTCGGTAGTGGGGTAGTGTATGGGAATCCTTTATTTTATACATGATTGTTCTGTAACAACTTCTCTAATAAAAGTTTGATTGAAAATTTCAATTTACAATAACAAATAAAAGAATCCAATATCTAAGAATAAATCTATCCAAGGATGTAAAGGACTTGTATACAGAAAACTATAAAACTTTGCTGAAAGAAATCAAAGAAGAGATATAAATTGAAGGACATTCTGCATTCATGCATTGGAAGACTAAATATTGTTAAGATGTCAATTCTACCTAATGCATTTTACAGATTCAATATACTTCCAATCAAACTTCCCACAGCCTTCTTTGCAGAAATGGAAAAGCCAATCATCAAATTTATATCGAAGGTTATGGGGCCCAAATGACCAAAGACATCTTGAAAAAGAAGAAAAAATTTGGAGGATTCACACTTTCTGCTCTTAAAACTTATTACAAAGCCAAAGTAATCAATGGTGCCATGGTACTGACACAAGGACAGACATATTTACCATATATGTCTATATATGGATTAGAAGTTCAGAAATCCACGCTTTCCTTTATGGCCAACTCATTTTTTACAAAGACATCAAGTTCACTCAACTGCAAAAGAAGTCTCTTCAACAATTGTTGTTGGGAAAACTGGACGCCCATATGCAAAAGAATGCTGGTGGACCCCTCCCTCACACCACATACAAAAGTCAACCCATAATAGACCAAAGACTTAAATATAAGAACCAGAACTATAAATCTCCTAGAAGAAAACATAGGGAAGAACCGTCAGGATCTTGGCTAGACAGTGTTTTCTTATACTTTACATGAAAGGCACAAGCAACAAAGGAAAACATATATTAATGGGACCTCATCAATATTTAAAAACTTTTGGGCATCAAAGGCTTTATCAGGAAAGTAAAAAGAACCTACAGATTGGAGAGAATATTTGGAAACCTCATATCCAGTAAGGGTTTCATATCTAGAATATATAAAGAAATTTAAAAATGGGCAAAAGATTTAAATAGACATTTTGTCAAAGAAGATATACAAATAGCCAAAAGGCATAAGAAGATGCTCAACATCATTAGCTACTAGGGAAATGCAATTAAAACCTCAGTGATATACCATTTCACACCCACTAGAATGGTTCACATTAAAAAAAAGAGGACATAATAAGTGTTAGACAGAATGTGGAGAAATAGGGACACTCACTCATTTTGGTGGAAATGTAAAATGGTGCAAATTCTGGGGAAAATAGTTTTGTGATTCCATAGAATGTTAAGTTTGAATTACCATATGACCTGGTGATCCCACTCCTAGGTATATACTGAAAATAATTGAAACCAGGGAGTTGAACAGGTATCGGCATGGTGATGTTCATAGTGGCATTTTCACAATTTCCAAAATACAGAAGCAATATAAGCATCCACTAACTGATGAATGGATAAGTAAAATTTGGTATATATATACAATGGAATATTATTAGTTGTAAAGAAGAATGACATTCTAATACATATTACGACATGGATGAAACTTGAAGACATCATGATGAGTGAAATAAGCCAGATATAAAAGCACAAATGTTGTATGATCCTGATGATATGAAATAATTAGGATAAGCCAATTCATAGGGTCAGATTCCAGAATATGTAGGAATGTATGTAGGAAGTGGGGTGTTAATGGTTAAATTTGTGCAGTGTTTCTGTTTGAGTTGATGGAAACGTTTTGGTATTATATGGTGGTGATGGTGGCAGAACACTGTGAATGTAATAAACAACACTGAAATATATACCTGAGTGTGATTAAAAGGGGAAAGAATATTATTGTATATATGGTATACAATCTAATGGATGGTGGTGATAGTGGCACAACATTTTGAAGGTAATTAACAAAAGGGGAAATTTTGGGCTGTATGTATGTCACTAGAATAAACATTTTAAAAAAACAACAACAAAAACCCATAGGACTGTACATCACAAATAGTGATTCCTAATGCAAATCATAGACTATAGGTATTAGTAGATTTATAAAAACATTCTTACATCAATTTTAACAAGTGTACCACTCTAAAGCAAGGCAATACTAGTAGGGTGTTATATGGGAACTATATAGTTTATGCAAGATTTTTCATAAACCTTCAACTTCTCTAATAAAAAAAGCAAAAGCAAAAAAAAATTAGCAGAAAAAAGGGAAACTAGAATGCCATGAATGAAAGAGAATTTCCTCAACCTGGTAACAGTCATCAATGAAAAATTTACAGCAAACATTATTCTCAATAGTAAATAATCCCTTGGTCATCAGAAAAAATTCAATGACCCAATAGATGGTAGCTTTACATCTATCTTAGTCTTTTCAAAACAGTTTCCTAAGAAACATTAGACCTACAAGTTGCACTCAGAAAAAATAAGGGTCAAATAAATTTTGAAAATGTAGCAAATTCCCTCTTGATGCCTCTAAAAGTTCTTGATCTAGGAGTCCTACAGTAAATGAGCCTGTTTAACTTTGTTTACAACTATAGTTCCTGGAAAAATTTGACCACAGAACACATTTTGGGCATTATTGGCCTGCATTGTCACCACATTAACGATATCCTAATTATATCATTATTTTAATACTTTGGCCTAGTCCTATCCTTGACATGGGTAGTACAGAATATCTCTTAGTTCTTCATTTCACTTGGTAAGTAATTTATTGAGTACATACTCTGTGCCTGGCATGGATCTGAATGCTGGGAATAGAGCAGTGAACAAAACAGATAAATACTCCTGCCCTGATGAAGTTTATATTCTAGTTTTACTATAGACAAACTTACAATTTTAACTAAAATTCTTAATTATTTATTATTTATTTTGTTTTAAACCTGTAGTTTCCTTCAGTTCTTTAAAGTTTCTTTAAAGTTCTGTAGACTCATCAACTAGTCCGAGGAAAGGCAGTCTTGGCTCTAAGAAGCAAATCTTCCCATTTGGCTCATGAGAAGGAGGCTTTTCCCCACACCATGTTTCTGAAAGATATATTCATTACAAATATCCAGTATATTTATACAGTGCTCATACTGTGGCAATCAGGAACAATTTATAGTTCCTCACTTTTCCTTCAATAAAGCCAAGGCTTCATATCTGAATGAGTCATTTTCCTGGACAAATCTTTGAAACAAAGTCCCTTAAAACCATCAAAGAGGGACTGGAAATAACAACTGGATGAAAGAACTTCTTCAAGAATCATAAGGAAGTTATTGGTAAATGAGTATGAGTTTTCATTTGGGGTGATGAAAATAGTCTGGAAATAGTGATGAAAGTTACAGAATTGTGTCAATGTGCTTATTGTCAAAGAACTGTCCACTTGTACATTTTACCACAATTAAAAATAAATTATTTTAAAAATCAGTATAAATACTTAAAGATAAAAATATAAGGTAGTCTGCTATTCAGAGATAAGAATGAAGGCAATCAAGTCAGGATTAAGGTAATTCAGAATGCAGGGGTAAGAAAGACATTGTCTATATTTCAGAACCTCACCTACTCTTTGAGACCAAAGGAAGAAAGACTTATTTTATGCAGAATCTAAATTTTCTGTAGCACATAATCTAACTCAACCTGTCTATATAGCTCATTTAAACAATCAAAACATAGGGCATCCAGAATAAAAATTAGGGTCTTTAATCCTGTATAGCTTAATGTAATACCTGTATATAACCTAGAATATATTAAGCAAATAATCAAAAAGTACAGGCAAAGTTCCTTGAGGGATGGGAGAAAAAATATTGAACTGTTAAACTTTGCCACCAGGGAAACCCATGATAATTTGTCAAATATTAGGGACACCCAAATCAATAGGCCAAGCCTTTGATCTTGAAGTTTGCTCTTTGAAGTTTATGTATGTAGTGGAAAAGCTTAGCCTACCAATAGGTGTGCTTAAGAGTCACCTCCGGAGGACCTCTTTTGTTGTTGCTCAGATGTGGCCTCACTCTCTATAAGCTCAACAACTCTACAAGTGATATCATTGCCCTCCCCCCTATGTGGGAGATGACATACAGGGGTGAAAATCTCCCTTGTCGCATGAGAGATGACTCCCAGGGATGAGTTTGGCCCATGGGATCAACAATGCCATCCTGACCAAAAGGGGGAAAAGAACTGTAACAAATAAGGTATCAGTGGCTGAGAGAGTTCAAATAGAATTTAGCAGTTACTCTGGGGGTTGCTCTTGTGCAAACTTCAGTTAGACATTGCTATCTGTCACAACTTGCCAAACCCCAACCAAAACAATTCCAGCCAATCCTAAAGAACACCTAGGACAATATATAAGATTCTCCAAAGTTCCATGAACTAACTTTCCAGAAACCTACAACCTCCAGATGGGTCCCTGGACCAGATAAGTCCTAATACCTAGAGGGGCCAACCTTTCCAGAAGATCAGCTAGTTCCATCCCCCTACCCCAAATTACTGACAGCCCTTCCAACATGAAAAAGTTAGAATGGCCATAGTCCAAATGCCCCTTAAAGAGTGGGAGAATGGTCAAAGGTGATGGAGTTATAAAGAGAAGGTAAGGCTTAACAAATGAGTATGATTGCTGAATCATTATATTGATATTTCTTTGAGTCTCCAGTATCTTAGAGAAGTTAGAAGTAAAAACCTAAAATTGTGGAATTGTAACCCATAGCAAACTCTGAAATCTGTTCTACAACTAAATGTTGTGCTGTGCTTTGAAATTTACTGCTTTTTTGTATATATGTTATTTTTTAAAAAAAGTGATGATAAATATATATATATATTCCTTCTAGCCTCCAATGTTCTGCACAGCTAGAAGGTGAAATCCAAGATGATGGTATAGTAGCCCATGACAAACTCTAGCATTTGTTCTGTAACTACTTGTTGAAGAGTGCTTTGAAAACTATTGTTGTTTTCTTTCTCTGCTTTGTATATATACCATATTGTACAATAAAATACCTAAAAATAAATAAATAAGCATATAGGAATTAGCTGTATGCTATTCCTAATTTACATGGATAGAAGCATGACTTTTACAGTCATTTTTTAAAAAATCAATAATTTACTTTGGAAATTATTTCCTATTTCGTACTGTAGAGTGTTTCTAGTCATATAACATGAATCAACGTTCAATATTGTGTGAAAAATGTTTAAATATATTTGCTGATTAAATGGACGTTTGGTAAAATATGCTTTATATGAATAAATAAATAAATAAATGGTAGCTAACAGAAATAATAAAATAAATAAACAAATAGAAATCACAAGTTAATATAGCTTAAAAAGAATGATAGACTAAATTAATTTCTACACAGTCAATACAATTGGCTCAGGCCTTTGCATGACTTTTTCTTTATTTCATTATGCCCCTACAATACTTGATCACTCTCCTTGAGAAACCAGAAACACCGTGGACTGCTTTAGGAAATGAAAATCAGTTTTTCTACTAACCTATGCATTTTGTACCTCCTTCAAGATGAAAAATAATAAATCTAGTGAAAGACTTGCACTAACATCTGTGTCAAAGTTACAAGGGGTTTTAAAGTCATTCAAACCTACTACTTTGTACTGAAATCCTTTCTTCTTGATTCACAGTCAACCAAAAGACCCCTGTTCAAGGCTGTGCAGTTTGAACGGATTATGTACCCTAGAAAAGCCAGGTTTTAATCCTGATCCATGTTGTGGAGGCAATCAAATCTTTTAATCCCTATTCAGTACTGTAGGTTGGAAACATGGTTAGACTGTATTCCCAGAGATGTGACACACCCAATTGTGGGTATTATCCTTTCAGTAGAGGGAGATGTGACTCCACCCACTCCAGGTGAGTCTTGATTCGTTTACTAGAATCCTTTAAAAGAGGAAGCATTTTGGAAAAAGCTTCAGGGCCACAGAAGAGCCCATGCAGCCAGAGACCTTTGGAGATGAAGAATGAAAACACCCCTGGAGTAGCTTCATGAAACAAGAAGCCTGGAGACAAAGCTAGCAGATCTGCTATGTTCACCATGTGCCTTTCCAATGAGAGAGAAACCCTGAACTTTATTGGCCTGCTTGAACCAAGGTATCTTTCCCTGGATGCCTTAGATTGGACATTTCTATAGACTTGCTTTAATTGGGACATTATCATGGGCTTAGAACTGTAAACTTGCAACTTAATAAATTTCCCCTTATAAGAGCCATTCTGTTTCTGATATATCACATTCCAGCAGCTACCAAACTAGAACAAAGGCTAGTGACCTTTGTGAGACTACACTTCCCCCAAAAGAGTTATTCTGGTTGTTGAGTTTTTACTTTATTGAACTTAAATCTGTTTCATGTGGCATTCATTAAACTTTATTCTGACCACTGAGAAAAATAAAAAAGAATATACAACATAGTCAAGTGGGATTTACAACCATATATAGAACAAAGGAAAAAATACACACACAATCATCTCAATTGACGCAGAAAACATATTTGATGAAATCGAGCACCCCTTTTTGATAAAAAAAATACTTAGAAAACTAGAAGGAAACTTTCTCAAAATGATAAGGAGCATATATCAAAAATCCAATGCTAACATCATACTCAATGGATAAAGATTGAAAGCTTTCCTTCTAAGACAGGAACAGGGCAAGGATGCACACTGTCACACCACTGTTATTCAACATTGTTCTGGAAGTTCTAGCCAGAGAAATTAAGCGAAAAAAAGAAAGAAAAAGAAAAAAAAAAAGGTATCCAAATTTGAAAGGAAGAAGTAACATTTTCCCTGTTTGCAGATGTCAAGATCCTATATATAGAAAGTCTGAGAAATCCACAACAATGTTACTAGAGTTAATAAACAAATTCAGTAGAGGTGGAGTACAAGTACAACATGAAAAAAATCAGTGGTATTTCTATACACTAGTACGGTACTTTGAGAAACATGTTCTTAAATATAATCCATTCCTGCGAACTCATAAGTAGGGCCTTTTGATGAGGTTACTTCAGTTAAGGTTTGGCCCAGCCTATCAGATTGAGTTTTAATTCTATTAGTGGAATCATTTAAAGCAGAATAAAATTCAAACAGAGTGAAAGAAAGCCACAGGAAGCAATAAGCTGAAAATCAATGGAACCCAAAAGAGAAAGGAGAGACCAGGAGATGCAACCATGTGCCTTGCCTTGTGACAAGCTAAGGACTAAGAATCACCAGCAGCCAGCCCCAGAATGCTATAGTCTTCAGGAAGAAAGTATCACCTTTGTGACACTTTGATTTGGAGTTTTTCCTAGCCTCAAACATGAACAAATAAATCCCCATTGTTTAACCCAGCCCATTTCATGCTATGTGCTTAAGCAATCTAGGAAACTAAAACAACTAGTAATAAACAATTTGAAGAGGAAATTAAGAAAACATTCCACTTCCAATAACAACTAGAAGAATTAAATACCTAGCAATAAATTTAACCAAGGAGGTTAAATTATATACATGGAAAGCTACAAATTATTGCTAAAAGAAATCAAAGAAGACCTAAATAAATGTAAGGATGCTCCATGTTCATAGACTAGAATACTAAACATTATTAAGTTGTCAATTAGATCCAAAGCAATTTACAGTTTCAACACAATTTCAACCAAATTCTAATAAACTGCATGGCAGAAATGGAAACACCAATCTGCAAATGCATTTGAAAGGATAAGGCATTCTGAATAGCCAAAACTGTCTTAAAAAAGAAGAACAAAGTTGAAGGACCCACAATTCCCAATTCTAAATCTTATTACAAAGCTACAGTAATCAAAATAGCATGGTACCGGAATAAGATCAGACATATGGACAAATGGAATCAAATTGAGAGTTTAGAAATAAACCCTCTTATCTGTGGCCAACTGATTGTTGAAAGAATAGTCTCTTCATCAAAAGTACTGAGAAAATTGTATCTTCATATTCGAAAGAATGAAAGTGGACCCCTACCTCACACAACATACCAAAACTAACTAAAAAAGACAAAGACCTAAATATACATGCTAAAACTATAAAAATCCTAGAAGAAAACATAGGGAAACATCTTCAGAACCTCATGTTAGGCAATGCTTTCTTAGATCTTACGAGAAAAACATGAGCAACAAAAGGAAAGAATAGGTAAATGGGAGTCCATCAAAATTAAAATGAAATTGTAATGAAAGTAAAGACAGTCTACAGATTAGAGGAAAATATTTGGAAACCACATATCCAATAAGGATTTTAATATCCAGAATACATAAAAAAAATTCACAACTCCACAACAAAAAGATAAAATATCCAATTTTAAAATGGGCAAAAGAGGTGAACAGACATTTCTTCAAAGAAGATATACCAATGCACAGCACATGAAAAGATGCTCAATATCATTAGCTATTAGGGAAATGCAAATCAAAATGATGAGATACCATTTCACACCCACAGAATGGCTACTATTTTTAAAAAGAAGGAAATAAGTGTTGAAAAGGATATGGAGAAATAGGAACACTCATTCATTGCTGATGGGAATTTTAAATTGTGCAGCTTCTGTGGAGAACAGTTTGGCAGTTTCTTAGAAAGTTAAGTACAGAATTACCATATCATGTGGCAATCCAATATCTAGGTATATACCCAAAAGAATTGAAAGCAGGGACTAGAACAGATATTTGCACACCAATGTTAATAGCAGCATTATTTACACTTGCCAAAAAGATTGAAGAAACCCAATTGTCCATCAACAAATGAATGGATAAACAAAATGTGGTATACATGTACAATGGAATATTATTCAGTTATAAAAAGGAAAGATATTCTGATGCAGGCAACAACATGGATAAAACTTGAAGACATTGTGTTGCATGAAATATGCCAGACACAAAAGCACAAATGTTGCATGATCTCATAGTTACAAAGTAATTAGAATAAATCAATTCATACTCAGAACCTAGAATATAAGTTACCAGGGATCAGGGCAAGTCAAGCGAATAAGGAGTTAATGCAATTTATTGGTACAGAGTTTCTGTTTGGGGTGATGGAAAAGGTTTGGTAACTGATGGTGATGACTGTAGCACAGCAAAGTGAATTTAATTAATACCACTAAATTATATATTTGAATGCAGTTATAAAGGGAACTTTTAGATTATATATATGTTACTGGAATAAAAAAATTTTAAAGTCATCATAGGATTGTACATCACAAACAGTGAAACCCTAATATAAACTATGGACTATAGTTAATAGTTTCAGTTATCTAATATTCTTTCATCAATTGTAACAAAGTTCCCACACTAATGAAAAGTGTTAACAGGGAAAAATGCATATGTGAGGGGTGGTATATGGGAACTCAGGATTTTCTGCATGATCATTCTAATAAAAAAATTGTAATTCTCTAGTTAAAAAATGTAAAAAAGTTAAATAACATAGAGACTGCGGAGATACCATCATTTATTCATTGACTAAGTATTTGTTCAGTATTAACCATGGACTGGTTATTTTTTTTTGGCATTTTGTGGATACAAAGTGAACAAATTAGACAAAAATCTCTGCTCCTATCAAGTTTACATTTTAGTGAGGAGAACTTTTTAAACAACAACATGATATGTAAGTAAATTTTATAATATGTTAGATGGTGGTATTATGGAAATAGAGTAGGGTAGGGGATCAGTCATGCTGAGTGGTTGCATTTTTAAATGATGTGACTGGTATGGCCCTTATTGAGAAGGAAGGTGACATATAAGCAAAGACTTGAGGAAGGAGGGAGTCTCAAACATATGGAATTCAGGGTAAGAGCATTCCAGGTAGAAAGAAGAGAAAGGGCTTGAGTTGGCAGAATGCCTGAAGCATGAGAGAAAGAGATCAGTCAAGGTGACTCTAAGGTTTTAACCTGAGAGTCTGGAAAGATGTATTAGTCTTTGTTCTAGTTTGCTAGCTGCCGGAATGTGATATACCAGAAACAGAACGGGTTTTAAAAGGGGGAATTTATTAAGCAGCAATTTTACAGTTCTAAGGCTATGAAAATGTCCAGATTAAAGCAAGTCTATACAAATGTCCAATCTAAGGCACCTAGGGAAAGTTACCTTGGTTTAAGGAGGCCGATGAAGTTTAGTTTCTCGCTCAACTGGAAAGGCACATAGTGAACATGGACACGTCTGCTAGCTTTCTCTCCAGGCTTCTTGTTTCATGAAGCTACCCCACGGGGCATTTTCCTTCTTCATCTCCAAAGGACTCTGGCTGCGTGGCCTCTCGTGGTTCTTGTAGCTCTCAAGCTTTTTCCAAAATGCTTCCTCTTTTAAATGATTCCAGTAAATTAATCAAGACCCACCTGGAATGGGTGGAATCACATTTCCCTCTCATCAAAGGTTAATACCCACAATCGGGTGAGCCACATCTCTGTGGAGATAATCTAATCATGCTTCCAACCTACAGTACTGAATAGGGTTTAAAAGAAATGGCCGCCTCCACAAGATGGATCAGGATTTAAACATGGCTTTTCTAGGGCACATAATCCTTTCAAGCCAGCACAGCCATTAACTGAGAAATGAAGACTGGATGGAGTAGGATTTTGGAGAAAGATCAATTTTAT
>PVIY010062586.1:0-10815 GCA_004026745.1 Myrmecophaga tridactyla | reverse complement strand
TATTTTTCTACTTATTCTTGAAAATCCTTTTTTATGCTCTTCTGGTGTCTTCTTGATACCTCATTTGTCATTAGCCAACCCACTGACATTATTTAAGAGAGTTATATGAATGTCTTTAGTTAGTTATTCCAAGATCTGTGTCTCCTCTGGTGTTTTAATTTGGTGATTTGGCTGGGTCATATCTGCCTGTGTCTTCATAAGCTTTGTGGTTTTCTGTTGGCTTTGAGGTATTTGATTATCTTCATAATGTTATTTTGAAAGTTGATTTCCTTCAGACATTTAAGGTTTTGTATTTGCTTGTGCTGGCAGGGAAGTTCTTCTTTTCACTTGGTCCATCAGTATTTCCCTCCCAAACCAAGGCCTTGACCTCTTGCAGGATCTACTATACAGATGGTAGTATGCAGTGGTTTGCCAGTCTACACTTTCTATTGATTCCCAGCAGATGGTGGCCTTGGGCCTCCTCTGCCCTTCTTTCCCCACCCCCATCTCTTTCACTACAGCAGCTGGCTGAGCTGGCTGGACACCCAGTGTAATTGCAACCAGATCCTCTGGTCTTGTGAATGCTGAAGGTGGCCACCCCAGGGCTGGGGTGTGGCATTGTGCCCCTCAGCAGATATGCCACTTGTGGGTCTAGCCAGTCTGGTGGACGCTTGGCTCCCAATTGCTGTATCGCAATGCCTCAGCTTTTTCATGCAGGACCTCCCTGTATGGTGTAGAAGCCCCTCTCAAGTCACTCAGAACCTGGAACTGATGCCTTGGTCATTTTTTGGTCACTCCTCTAGTTGTTACATGGAGCAGGTGTTAGCTCAGTCTATTCTATTCCACCAACTCCTTAGAAGTCATATAATATCCTACTATTAGCCTTTTAATGCCTGTTGGTTTTATAGTGATGTCTCATTTTTTATTCCTGGTATTGCTGATTTTTCTCACTCTTTTTTTCTCTTCATTAGTCTTGTTAGGTATTTCTTGATTAAATTAAATTTTTAAATAAAGAACTTTTAGTTTGTTGGTATTAATATTGTATGTTTTCTATTTATTGAAATCTTCTGTTACTTACATGATTTCTATTATTAACCTGGTTTTTGGTTTGTTCTTCTTTTCTTCCCTTCTAGATATTTGATTTTTCAATATTTTTTCTAATATATATATTAAGACTATTCATCTCCTACTAAACATAATGTTTCATCCATCCACAATTTTTACTATGTTTTACTTTTACTTTTCAGTTCAAAATGACTGCTTATTTCCATTTCAATTTCTTCTTTTACCCATGGGTTATTGAGAAGTATTTTGCTTAATTTCCAAACATATAGAGATGTTTTACTTATCTTATTATTATAGTGCTCTCATTGAATCTAATAGTGGTTCCAGAATATATACCATATGGTTTACATCCCCCTGAAATATGTTGAGACTGATTTATTTATTAAAATAGACAGAGTACAGTCTATTTTGGCCAATGGGCCATAGGCACTTGAAAAGACTCTGTATTCTCCAGTTATTGGATGAGGTGTTAGTGAGGCCATAAACCAGAAAAGGCAGAAATTCCTAGATATGGGCTTTGTTCATAAGTGCACTTTACAGCATTGTTCTACTTTGCTAGCTGCCAGAATTTGACACACAAGAAAAAAGGAAAGGTTTAAGAGGGATATTTGTTGCCTTAAATGTATATAACAAAATGGAAGAAAGAGCAAAAATTGAAGAATTAACTGTTCACCTGGAAGAACTAGAGAAAGAACAGCAAACTAAACCCAAAGCAAACAAAAGGAAAGAAATAAAGAAGATTAGAGGAGAAATAAATGAAATTGAGAACATGAAAACTATCAAAAAATCAAGAAAATCAGAAGTTGGTTTTTGAGAAAACCAATAAAACTGATGGACCCTTAGGAAGGTTGACAATAAGATAAAGAGAGAAGAAGCAAATAAAATCAGAAATGGAAGACTGGCCCCACAGAAATAAAGGAGGTAATGAGAAGATTCTATGAGCAATTATATGCTAATAAATAAGACAACGTAGATTAAATGGACAATTTCCTAGAAAGGCATAAACAACCAACATTGACTGGAGAAGAAACAGATGACCTCAACAAACTAATCACAAGTGAAGAAATTCAATCAGTCATTAGAAGCTCCCAAGAAAGAAAAGTCCAGGACCAGATGGCTTCACATGTGAGTTGTACCAAGTATTCTAGAAAGAATTAGTACAGTCCTGCTCAAACTCTTCAAAAATATTGAAGAGGAGGAAAGGCTATCTAAGTCATTCTATGAGCCAACATCACCCTCATACAAAAGCCAAAGATCCTACAAGAGAAGAAAATTACAGACCGATCTGTATCATGAATATAATGCGAAAATCCTCAGCAAATTCTTGCAACTCAAATCCAACAGCACATTCAAAGAATTATACATCACGACCAACTGGGATTTATTCTAGGTATGCAAGGATAACATAAGAAGCTCAAGTCATGTAATACACCATATCAACAAATCAAGGCATTAAAACCACATGATCATCTCAATTGATGCAGAAAAGGCATTTAACAAAATTCATCATCCTTTCTTGATGAAAACACTTCAAAGAATAGGAATAGAAGGGGACTTCCTCAACATGATAAAGAGAATATATTAAAAAACCCATAACTAACATCATATTCTAGGGGAAAGACTGAAAGCTTTTCCCTTAGATCAAGAAGAAGACAAGAGTGTCCACTGTCACCATTGTTATTCAGCATTATGCTGGAATTTCTAGCCAGAGCAATTAGACAAGAAAAAGAAAAAAAGGCATCTAAATTGGAAAGGAAGAAGTAAAGCCTCACAGTTTGCAGATGATATGATACTATATGTCAAAAATCCTGAAAAGTCCACACAAACCTATTAAAACAAATAAATGAGTACAGCAAAGTGGCAGGGTACAAGATCAACACCCCCAAATCAGTACTGTTTTTATACACTAGAAATGAGCAATCTGAGAAGGAAATTGTGCTAGTCTGAATCTGTGGTGGACCCCAGAAAAGCCATGCCCTTTGATCCTCATTCGATATTCCTGGGTGGGAGCATTTTGATTGTTTCCATGAAGATGTGACCCACCCAATTGTGGGTGGTAACTTTTGACTAGATGATTTACATGGAGGTGTGTCTCCACCCACTGAAGGTGAAGTTGCTTGCTGGAATCCTTTAAAAGAGGAAACATTTTGGAGAGAGTCCCTTTTGGTAGAGCCACGTGAAAGCCAGCAGAATCGATCATGTTTGCCATGTGCCCTTCCCGCTGAGAGAGAAACATTGAATGTCATTGGCCTTCTTGAACCATGGTATCTTTTCCCGGATGCCTTAAATTGGACATGTCTATAGACTTGTTTTCATTGGGACATTTTCTCGGCCTTAGAACTGTAAACTAGTAACTCATTAAATTCCCCTTGTTAAATGCCATTCTGTCTCTGGTATATTGCATTCCAGCAGCTAGCAAACTAGAACAGAAATCATGAAAAAGAATACATTTATAATAACAACAAAAAAGAATAAAATATTTAGGAACAAATTTAAATAAGGATACAAAAGACCTATACAGAGAAAACAAAAAGAAACTGCTAAAAGAAATCATGGATGTTCTAAGTAAATGGAAGGGTGTACCGTGTTCATGGATTGGAAGTTTAAATATAGTTAAGATGTCAGTGCTACCCAAATTGATTTATAGATTCAATGTAATTCCAATTAAAATCCCAAAAGCTTACTTCGGAGAAATAAAAAAACCAATAACCAAATTTATTTGGAAGGGAATTTTGCCCTGAATATCTAAAAAAAATCTTGAGAAAGATAAATGAAGTGGGAGATCTCACTCTACCTGATTTGAAAGCATATTATGCAGCTACAGTTGTCAAAATAGCCTGGTACTGGCATAAAGACCATTACACTGAGCAATGGAATAGAATACAGTGTTCAGATATAGACCGTCCATCTAAGGGCAATTGGTCTTTGATGAGGGAGTCAAGCCAACTCACCTGGGACACAGCAGCCTCTTCAATAAATAGTGTTTGGAGACATGGATATCCATATGCAAAAGAACGAAGAGGATCTATATTTTCCGCCTTATACAAAAGTTAATTCAAAATGGATCAAGGACCTAAACATTATCACTAAGACCATAGAACTTTTAGAAGAAAATGTAGGGAAATATCTTATACAACTTGTAATAGGAGGTGGTTTCCTAGATCTTACACCCAAAGCACAAGAATGGAAAAAGAAATAGATAAATGGGAGCTCCTCAAAATTAAACACTTTTATTCATCCAAGAACTTTGCCAAGAAAGTAAAAAGGCAGTCTATGCAATGGAGACAGTATTTGAACATCACATATCAGATAAGTGTTTAGTATCCAGAATATAAAAATTGTTTCTTCAACTCAACAACAAAAAGACAAACAAGCCAATTTAAAAAGGTCAAAAGTCATGAACAGACACACCTTAGAAGACGAAATACAAATGGTTCACAGGCACATGAAAAGATGCTCAACTTCACTGCCTATTAGGGAAATGCACATCAACACTTCAATGAATGGAGTATCATCTCACATCCTCTAGAGTGACTATTATAAAAAAACAAACAGGAAACGACAAGTGCTGGAGAAGATACAGAGAAAGAAACACACTTATGCACTGTTGGTGTAAATGTAAAATGGTAAAACTGCTGTGGAAGGCAGTTTGGCAGTTCCTCAGGAAGCTAGGTATAGAATTGTCATATGATCCAGCAGTCCCATTGCTAGGTATCTATTCAGAGGACGTGAGGACAAGGGCACAAATGGGTAATTGCACGCCAATGTTTATAGCAGCATTATTCACAATTGCCAAGAGGTGGAAACAGACCAAATGCCCATCAATGGATGAGTGGCTAAACAAGCTGTAGTATATGCATACGATGAAATATTATGCAGCTGTAAGACAGAATAAAGTCATGAAGCATGTAACAATATGGATGGATCTTCAGGACATTTTGCTGAGTGAAATTAGCCAGAAACAAAAGAAGAAATACTGCATGGCCTCACTGGTATGAACTAACATTAATGAGTGAACTTGAAGAATTTAACACAGATTATCAGGAGACAGAAATAAGGTAAACATTGGGTAATTGAAGCTGAAGGAATACAGATTGTGCAACAGGACCGATTACAAAAATTCAGAAACAGATAGCACAATCCTATGTGATTGTAGCACAATAAAATAAGTACATTGAATGAAAACGAAGGTGAGGATGACAGAGGGAGAAGATCTGAGGACATGTATGAAAACATAACCAAGAAATCAGGATTTAAGGGATGATTTTGATTATTGAATCATTATATAGATGTTTTGCTTTTTGGGATATTCGAGTAGACAGAGGGGGAGAGACCTGAAAGCCCTAAACTATAATTAAGCTGTCTGGATATCTGAAATGATTATAACAGCCCTTATCTCACACTTGGTGCCTTTGTGACAGTAAGAACTGTATGTCCTTTATCTGGTCATTTTCTTAGTAGGCCTTAATGCTAGGGAGGATGGTCATCAAGTATCCTCTGTCCCTTACATTTGTAAACCACATGCACTAGGCTTTGCTACTGAAAGATAGATAGCGCTGTCCCCACTTCCTTTCAACTTATGTTAACAATATTTAACAATCTTTTCTTTCTGCTTTAAATTTCCTATCTGTAATGACCTCATCTCCCCTTGTTAGAATCCTTAAAAACCTCAAACCCCCTAAACTCAAGGAGACAGATTTTGGGCCCTTAGGCTGTTTGTTCTCCTACTATGTGTGTAGTAATAAACTCTCTCTTTGAAACCCCAGTGTCTCAGAAATTGGTTATTAAGGGTAATTGGCAGAAGAATCCATGCCCTGTGTCTGGTAACCAAACGAGAAAGAAAGATAGAGGTTAAAGACTAGAGATTGTATAATTTAGGAATGCCTAGAGTGTACCATGATGGTGATAAAATGCACAAATAGAAGAAATGTTTTTGCATGAGGAAGAACCAAGTAATATCAGCATTGCAGGCTGTTGAAAATAGATGGTCTATGGGAAAAACTCCAATCAAAGTAAGCTAGGGCCTGTGGTCAGCAGTAACATTGTCATATGCCTCCACTGAATGTAACAGAGGCGTTAGGTCAAAACTAAATGTCAACAGGTGGGGAGATTGGGAACGGGGTATGGATTCTTTGTGGAAGAAAAAGGACATGTCTGCAGATAGAGTTTCCTGGCAAAGGCATGTCTATACACTGAGGTTGGATTGCATGATGTGTGAATAGAACTGTTTAAAAATGAACAGAGAGAAACAAGTGCTAGAGACCATGCAGAGAAAGCGATGTACCTATTCACTATTGGTAGGGAAATGAGAGGTGCAGCCCCTGGAGGGCAGTGAGGGGGTTCACAGGAGGCTAGGGGTGAGGTTGCCATATGATCCTGAAACCCCGTTGCTCAGTATATACCGGAGGAGCTGAGTGTGGGGACATGAATGGACCTTTCCATACTGGTGCTTCTGGCAGTGTTCCTGATCCCCAGTGAATGGAGGTGGCCTAAGGGTACAACCACTGAGGAATACAAGGGGGAACTATGGTGTATACATACCATGGACTCCTGAGCACCCACTAGAAGGAGAAAAGCTGTGAGGCATGCAGCAAGATGAATGAACCTTAAGAGCTGTGTGTTAAATGAAATGTCAGGAATGAAAGGACAAAAATTATTATACAGCAGTCACATATATTCAGGAGGTGTAACTGTTCGTTCTAAATTGTGAGACACTGAGCTGTTTGTATATAACATGGTCTTTCCCAGAAACTTTGGGCATTTATGTTACTCCTGAGACTCAGAGACAGAGCTCTGACACTGTGAAAGCCAGCAGTACTCCATAGGAGAACTGTTTAAAAAAGTTGAAAAGGTGATCAGACATCAAGTAGAAATATGAATGAAGCTGATCTGGATAGGACTAAAGTTTGTCAGAAGACTGGGTAAAGGGTGATATCATCCATATGTTAAAACTTCAACTTCTGTGTGAGACTAAAGGGAGAGAAGTTTATTTGGTGCAAAATTTATATTTTGGATAGGGCATTTACAATTTAACTTGTATAGTCAGTTTAGTTTAACACCTTAAGAACATGGAATCTTGAATAGGGCATGAGATTTTGTTGGTTTGTCTAGGTTAGTGTGATGCCCCGATAATCCAAGAATAATCTGACAGTGATTAAAGAAGTATTTGCTTCATCCTTATCTCTAAATATCAGGTTATATTTATATATATTTGTGTATTATATATATATATAAAACATCCATTCAAAATCCAGAAATGATAATTAACATTCCTCATTTAATGTATCTACTCTAAATGTTTACAATCTAGGCCCCTGTTTCCTTATAAGTACTTTCTAAAGAAGACGATATCATTGTATTCTTTTGTTTCTGGCTTCTTTTGCCTCACCAAATGTCTCACACATTCATTCGCATCCTTGTCTGGAACATAACATTTTTTGTAACACATAATTTAACTCAACCTATCTGTACAGCTCATTTGAACAATTGAAACAGAGGGCCCAGAATAATAAAGAGGCCCTTTAATCCTGTAAAGCTTAATGTAATGCCTGATATATCCTAGAGTATATTAAGCAGAAAGTCAAAAAGTATTGGCAAAGTCACTTGAGGGATGGGAGAAAAAATTTGGAGCTATTAAACTTTACCAACAGAGAATCCTCTGATCTTGTGTCAAACTTTAGTGACACCCAAATCAATAAGCCATGTCTTGATCTGGAGGCTTACTCTTGTGAAGCTTATGTAGGCAGTGGAGAATCTTAGGTTACCTCTGGGTATGTCTAAGAGTTACTTCTGGAGGACCTCTTTAGTTCCTCAGATGTGGCCTCACTCTCTCTAAGCCTAGACCTGCAAGTGAAATCATTGCCCTCCCCACTATGTGGGACAGACATTCAGGGGTGAAAGTGTCCTGGCAGTATAGGAGATGACTCCCAGGGATGAATTCAGCCCTGGCATATTGGGATTAACAATTCCATCCTGACCAAAAGGGGGGAAAGAAGTGTAACTAATAAAGTATCAGTGGCATAGTTCAAATAGAGTCGAGAGGCTACTCTGGAGGTTGATCTTATACAAGTTCAGTTAGACCTTACTACCTATCATAACCTGTCAAACTGCAACCAGTACCATTCCAGCCAATCCTAAAGAACACCTAGGGCAATATATAAGATTCCACAAGGGTTTGATGCATGAGAGTAACTTTCCAGAAACCTACAACCTCCAGATGGGTCCCTGGACCAGATAAGTCCTAATACCTAGAGAGCCAAGCCTCTCTAGAACATCACATAGTTCCATCTCCCTACCTGATATTAGTTGCAGACCCTTCCAACATGAAAATGTTAGAATGGCCATAGCCCAAACACCTTTAAAGAGAGGGATAGAAAGATCAAAGGTGATGGTGGAGTTATACAGAGAAGACAGAATTCAACAAATGAATATAATTGCCGAAGCATTAAATTGATATCTCTTTTAGTCTCCAGTATCTTAGAGAAGTTTGAAGTAAAAACCTAAAATTATGGAACTGTAATCCATGTCAAATTCTGAAATATGTTCTACAATTATTGAGGTGCTATGCTTTGGAATTTATTGCTTTTTTGTATATATGTTATTTTTCACAAAAAAGAAGGGAAAAAAGTCAAATAATAAAAAGATTTTGTGTCTTCGAGCCTCCTATATTCTGGAGCAGCTAGAGGAAAAATCTGAAAGGATCGTATCATAGCCCATGACAGACTCTGGGATCTGTCCTTTACTTGTTGAAGAGTGCTTTGAAAACTATTGCTTTTTTCTTTCTTTGCTTTATATATACGTTATATTATACGATTTAAAAAGTTGTAAAAAAAAAAAAAAAAAAAAGAAGAAGTATTTGCAAAGTCCCCTTGGGGGAATGGGGAGAGCAGGGGAAATATTCAACTTCCTTGTTTGGAGAATTTCTGATATTCTTGCAAGCAGTGGAGACAATCAAATCAATAGGCTGAGCCCTGGGTCTTGGGGTTCATCCCTATGAAACTTTTTCCTGCAAAGGATAGGGTAAGCTTACTTAAAATTAGGCCTAAGTGTCACCCCCAGAGAACCTCTTTTATTGTTCAAATGTGGCCTCTCTCTCTGAGCTGGTAGGGCCAGTGAGTTCACTGTCCTCCCCACCTCGTGGGACATGTGTTCCAGGGCTGTAACTATAAATCACCCTGGCAACCTGGAACAGAAATCCCAGGATGAGCCAGGACCCAGCATCAAGGGATTGAGAAAACCGTCTTGACCAAAAGAGGGTAGAGACAATTAAGAAAAAATAAAGAGTCAGTGGCTGAGCGACTTCACACAGAGTCAAAAGTTTATCCTGCAGGTTAGTCTTATGCATTATATAGGTATCCCTTTCTAGTTTATGGTGTATTGGAGTAGCTAGAAGGAAGCACCTGAAACTGTAGAGCTGTGTTTCATTGCCTTGTTTCTTGAATATGATTGTATAATGATATAGCTTTTACAATGTGACTATGTGATTGTGAAAACCTTGTGTCTGATGCTCCTTTTATCTAGGGTATGGACAGATAAGTAAAAAATATAGATAAAAAAACACTTGATAGGGGAACAAAGGTTAAAATAAATTAGGTAGAGGAAAACACTAGTGGTCAATGAGAGGAGGGGTAAGGGGAATAGGATGTATGAATTTTTTCTTTTTCTTTTTTATTTCTTTTTCTGGAGTGATGCAAATATTCACAACTTGATCATGGTGATGAATACACAATTATGTGATGATATTGTGAGCCATTAAATGTACATCATCTATGGAATGTTTGTATGTTAAGAATGTTTATATGTTTGTATGTTACCTTTTATCCTTAAAAATATTATTAAAAAAAAAAAAAAAACACGTTCCGTTTCTGGTATACTACATTCTGAAACTTTAACAAACCACCTCAACAGGTAAGGGCTGTGGGATATATGATTTTTTCTCTTTTTCTGGAATGGTGCAAATGTTCTAAAAATGATCACGTTGATGAATACACAACTATGTGGTGATATTGTGAGTCATTGGTTGTATATTTGGATGGACTCTATGAAAATATACAAAGCACAAACGACAGAAACGAGAAGAGAAATAGATCATAATCACAGGGAAAGACTTTAATACATTTCTCTTGGTGACTGGGGAACACGCAGATGAAATATTAAGATAGAAAGGGCCCGAAACGTTAATCGCAGGGACCCCAGAAGTCGGGGTTCCTGGGCGCTCGCATGGGGACACATCGCTCTCCCGCCGGGCAGAATCAAACCCGGGCGGCGACCACCAGATGCCCGAGTTCAGCGACCCAAATCAAGGGCACCTGTGAGTGCCTTTGCCCAGCCCTGGGGAGCTCGCGGAGGTGAACCTCCCGGGGCTCATCCAGGTGGGCGGGGCTGGCGGGTTAGAATAAGGCGGGGGCGCCTGGGGGCGGGGCCGCAGCTCCAGCCTGGGTTCTCAGAAGGCGGGGGTGGGGAGGGGGCGGTGCAAATGCAGGCTCCCGCGCGCCTCCTGGTCGGGGCACTGGGTGCGGCTGGCTCGGGCTGCGATGGAGTAGGGGTGGTCCACGCTGAGCGCGCTGGGGACCGTCGCCGCCGCGTGGCTGCTGCTGCGGGGGCTCTGGGGGCTGGGCCGCGCCGTCTATGTCTTCCTGCTGCCCCAGGTGCGCCGGGGCGCCCCGTGGCTCTGGTCGCAAGGAGCCTGGGCAGGTGAGAGGGCCGCGCCACGAGCGGGTCGGGGGACCCCAGGAAGCAAGAAGGTCAAGGACGGGTGACGGGGCCGGGGCG
>PVIY010062585.1:0-10812 GCA_004026745.1 Myrmecophaga tridactyla | reverse complement strand
AGGTTTGAACCTTACATTCAACAGTTAAATGAGTGAAAGAATATTTAGTCCCTTATTAACGGAAGTGACATCAAAAACTCAATAGGACTTAATGCGATTGTAAGAAAAAGATTCAGCTCTTTTAAAAGTGGGAAGACTTGTGTTCTGAAATAACAGGTAGGGTCAGCGTAAACATCAGCGGGGGTATTATTCTGATATGACATAGAGTCTTCATCCCCAGACAGAATCGCTCAGATGCTCAGGAAAAACTTTGTAAGTTTTCATGAACAGCAGAACAACAATGCATTATTTTAACACAGAAAATGAAATTCAGTTTTGTGTGAATACACACCTTGATGCAAAAGCTCTTTAAAATATTAGGAACATGCAAAAAATACACATAAAAGTTAAAAAAAAACAAAATTTTTTTTAAATAATAAAAATAAATAAATATTAGGAACAAACGTACCCCATTTTTGGTCAGCGCCGACGAGATGGACAGAATCCACTTTCACAAACTCCCACACCCTTCCCGACGCGCCCGGGCGTGGCCCCCACCTCCCCACGGGCGTGCTGTGGCCCTTTCACCGCGACGAGGCCTCACGCACCCCTCCCGCCACCAGAAAGGTCCAAAACTAACACAGACTTGCCCTTTTCACCATAGCTGCTGTCGTTGACCGCAGGAAAGCCATGTCCTTCAATCCTCGCTCAATATTGCTGGGTGGAAGCTTTTTTACTGTTTCCAAGGAGATGTGACCCACCCGGTTGTGGGTGGTAACTTTTTTTTTTTTTTTAATGGTTTGCATTTATTTTTTTTGTTAATTTAAAAATTTTTTTTTAAATACTAAAAAACACGAAACAAACACATTCTTAACTTTTGATCATTCTGTTCTACATATTTAATCAGTAATTCACAATATCATCACATAGTTGCATATTCATCATCATGAGCATTTCTTAGAACATTTGCATCAATTCAGAGAAAGAAATAAAAAGACAACAGAAAAAAATTCATACACACCACACCCCTTACCCCTCCCTTTCATTGGTCCCTAGCATTTCAATCTACTAAATTTATTTTAACATTTGTTCTTCCTATTATTTATTTTTATTCCATTTGTTTTACTCATCTGTTGATAAGGTAGATAAAAGGAGCATCAGACACAAGGTTTTCACAATCACACAGTGACATTGTGAAAGCTATATCATTATACAATCATCATCAAGAAACATGGCTACTGGAACACAGCTCTACATTTTCAGGCAGTTCCCTCCAGCCTCTCTTTTTTACACCTTAAACTAAAAAGCTGATATCTATTTAATGCATAAGAATCACCTCCAGGATAACCTCTTGACTCTGTTTGGAATCTCTCAGCCATTGACACTTATTTTGTCTCATTTCTCTCTTCCCCTTTTTGGTCGAGAAGGTTTTCTCAATCCCTTGGTGCTGAGTTGTGGGTGGTACTTTTGATCAGATGGTTTCCACGGAGATGTGTGTCCACCCACTCAAGCTGGGGTTGCTCACTGGAGCCCTTTAAGAGGGAAGCATTTTGTGCTAAAATAAATTTAGTTTAAATGCTAGTGATCAATGAAAGCAAGGGGTAAGGGGTATGGTTGGTATAATCTTTTTTTTTTCTTGCCTGTGTTCGTTTTATTTCTTTTCCTATTGTCTTTTTATTTCTTTTTCTGAATTAATGCAAATGTTCTAAGAAATGATGAATATGCAACTAAATGATGATATTGTGAATTACTGATTATGTATGTTGTTTTATTTTGTTTCTTTATTTTTTTAATTAATAAATAAATTAAAAAAAAAAAAAGAGAGGGAAGCATTTTGGAAAAAGCTTCAGAGCCATGAGAGCCCACACGGCCAGAGACCTTTGGAGATGCAGAAGGAAGATGGCCCCAAGGGAGCCTTAGGAAATGAGGAGAGAAAACCAGCAGATGCCACCGCATGCCCTCTCGGCAGAGAGGGTGTCCGGGATGGCACCAGCCTTTGGTGAGTGAAGGTGGCCTCCTGTTTGTGCCTTTGTTTGGACATTTTCACAGCCTTAGAACTGTAAACTTGCAACTCAATAAATTCCCTTTTTAAAAGCTGTTCCATTTCTGGTATTCTGCGCTCCAGAAGTTTTACAAACTAAAACACCACCTTAAAAGGTTAATGGAGTGCCAGCTTGGTCAACAGTTTTAGTTTCCAGGTGCCTTGCCTGAGTGGATACCAGACTCAGGGGCCTGGCTGCCAGGAATTCCCAGGAGGGCCTGGCCCCTGGCCGCACACTTGACCTTTGGGCCTCCAGTGGGCAGCGGGTCCTGCCCCAGCCGCCTGACCTCCACCCTTTCTGGCGAGCCCAGGGCAGCGGCCCCCAGCTGCAAGCAGCACTGCATAGTCAGGGTCTCCTGTCCGGGCCTCAGGGACCCGCAGGGAGAGGCCAGGCTTCCCCGGGCCTAGGCACCCCAGCTGGGACTGGCAGGAGACACAGCACGGCCCCCTCAGGGTCCTGGCCCATGCGGTGCATTTGGGGGCACTGGGGGCTCCCCCCGTCACATGCTGTGGGGAGACCCTGCAGTGCTGCAGAATAACAGCGGCGTCCAGAGGCCGGGGAGAGGGCCGGCCATGCCGAAGCCAGGTTGCCCTGGACTGTCCCACTCGGTGGCATATCCCGTCACCTTTCCTTCAAGCCTTCAGCCAGCGTGAGAGGCAACTCCATGAAAACCAAAGCCCCCGACCCTGCAGACGGGATGGGGAAGAAAATGGGGTGCTGGGGCCGTCCCGTCCGCCAAAGGGGTCTGGTGAGAGTGGATGCTGGGGTCGAGGGGTTTTGAGTGAAAAAGTCTGGGGGACAATGTGGGTGGGCTGAATCAGGGGGCAGCAGAGGGCAGGACTGAGCTGTCCGGGGGGGTCACGCACAAGCCGAGGTTCCCACTCCCAGAAGCTCACCCCAGAGGAGGGCTTGAGGGCCCCTGCTGTGTCCAGGGGGCCCCCAAGAGGGTGAGATGTGAGGACGTCCTGCTCCCCCTTCCACAGGGAGGCACTGCCCACAGGGAGCCCCCCCCAGGAGATGGGCTGTGTGGGCGACACTCAGTGGCGGTGCCCAGCCTCACCTGTGTGAGCCCCCGTGGGTACAGACTGGCCACCCTCAGGGTGCGTGGGCTGGGGGTGCCCGGCCCTCCCCTAATGAAATGAACTGGGGAGCATGGTGTCCCAACATCCAAACGCAATGAGAAGAGGAGGAAACCCCCTTCCTGACTTTTCTATCAGCAGAGTGTTTCTCGACCAGCAAACTCCTATTCATCCTTGAAAACCCTCCTTGGGCAACCCCATGTGATTGGTTGTAGTCACTGCAGCCCTTGTCCGCCCTTTCTCCTTAGACCCCACCAAGACCCACCAGAGTCTCCTCTGGGAAGAGTGAGGAAGTGGGGGTGGGTTTTAAAGGAACAAACTGAGAGTCGGGTGCCCTCGGACTCGGTCTTCTGGAAGAAGTTTTGTGTGAAGGGAATCCAACATGCCCAAGCCAGCAGAGACACTCAGTGGAGCGGGAGATGAGGTTGGAGCCCCTGGATCCAGCAGCACATGAAGGCGGACCTGACTTTCCATTTATGTGAGCCCACAGGATTAGGCTTCACTACTTACCCGCCTGGCCCTGGGAGCACCTGCATTGAATCCATGTCTGCTCCAGGAACTCTTCGCAGACAGCCCTGAAAGCGAATCGTTTCCTCTCTTGTGCTTTGGACTTCAGACCCTGCCCTGGTCTGCAAACTCACCTCACCTGCGCCCCATTGTAATTCCCCTCTTGGCTCTGACACCGGGGAGTGGAGACTTCGGGAGGAAGGAGCCCCAACAGGGAGCTGAGGGGTCCCTGAGGGCCTCTCGGTCTCCTCGCCTCCCAAGCCCGCACCTAGCAGCACGCAGGGGGTCTTAGAGACCTCAGAGGCAGGATCTGAGTGCCGGGGGGGTCCGAGTCCCGTCTCTCCCCACCCCAGGTCTCCGCAGCAGGGGGTCGGGGCAGCCCAGCTCCTTCCAGCACCAAGCCCCAGTGTGGCAGCCCCTTGGCACCGCTTGGCACACATGGTGACCGACTCCGTGTGCTGGAATCCGAGCTGAATTGGCCGAGATACGCCCCCACCCCAACCCCCGCTCTCCGGGCTCCCTGTCCAGCTGGACAGACAAACAGCGGCCACATAGCAGCATCCGTAAACGTTAGTCCATGGCACAGGGGAAGGAGGCGGCGTGGTCAGGAGGGCGTGTTGAAGGCACTGACTAGTCTATGGGTGGGTTTGTTGATTGAATAAGCGATCCATCGTGCTGGCCTTTCCGAATCCAAACAGACGGGCCCTCCCATAAGAAAGCAGAAGGCAGGCCCGGGAGGGGATCTGTGCCAGCACTCTCAACGCTTAGGCTGCACTGCAGGCCCCATTTCACAGATGGAGAGACTGAGGCTCAGGATGGGATCGCACTCGCCGGGTCCACCTGCACATGAGCATCTGAGCAGAATTTGACCCCCCACCCTCCGCCAGCTCCAATGGCCTCGGCGCATAAAACAGCTTTAAAGTCCTGGGAGATAAGCTACCAGTTGTCTGTCCTGTTTCTGCCTGTGATGTCGGCGTGGCACGGCCGGACCCTTTCTCTGGGAAGCGGCGGGAGGGTCCCACAGGAGCTCCGCGGGTCTCAGACGATCTCAAAATGAAGCGGTCCCGTGCGCTAGCTGCCCTTTTCCAAAGAGAGGCTGTGTTTTGTTCCGGCGTCGCTGCCAGGTGTGTGAGACCAGAGGTGGCCGAGAGGGTCTGGGTTGGCTGAAGCTGCGGCTTGTGGCACAGCTGGGCGCAGCGCGAGGGGTGGCAGGGCCTGAGGGTATCCAGCGTCCGCAGGACGATCCCTGGACCCTGAGGCCGGGCCACCTGCCCCCGGGACCCCATTCTCCTGGGGGGGCTCAGGGTGGCGCCCACCGGCCCCGGCTCGCAGGTTTCGTGGCTCCAGCCTCTGGCTCCGGGCCGCAGCTCTGTTTCCCGCTGTCCCCTGTCCGTTCTCCGACCTCTCCCGGGTCGTCTCTTATGACAGGCTCCCCTCTGGGCGGGCCTCAGCCGCCGTAACCACCCCCACCGTCTGCACCCGCAGAGGCGCATTCGGGGGCGCATAGCTGCACACCACCCAGGAGCGTGTCCCCTGATCCCCACTTCCCAGGGTCCCTCCAGGGCTGTCTGGGGAGCAGGAAGCCTCTTGCAGGTCTCCCTGGGACGTTGCCGCTCCCGCCAGCGCGCGTGCGCCCGGCCTCCCGGCTCCCATGGGCTTTTAGAGGCCTAGAGGCCGTGGAGCTCAGCTTTCCGCCGCGGCGACAGCGTCTGCGTGACAACTGCCGCGGTGGCCATTTCAGGGTGCACACGGCATGCATTAAGCCCAGTGCTTATACCACCGCGATATACCAGAAACAGAACGGCTTTTAAAAAGGGGGATTTAATAAATTGCTAGTTTACAGTTCTAAGGCCAAGAAAATATCCCAATTAAAGCAAGTCTATAGAAATGTCCAATCTAAGGCATCTGGGGAAAGATACCTTGGTTCAAGAAGGCCGATGACGTTCAGAGTTTCTCCCTCATCTGGAAGGGAGCATGGTGAGCACGGCATCATCTGCTAGCTTTTTCTGTCCTGGCTTCCTGTTTCATGAAGCTCCCTGGGAGGTGTTTTCCTTCTTCATCTCCAAAGGTCGCTGGCTGGTGGACTCTGCTCCGTGGTGCTGTGGCGTTCTCTGCTCTCTTAGATTCTCTCACTTTCTCCAAAATGTTTCCTCTTTTATAGGACTCCAGTAAACTAATCCAGACCCACCTGAATGGGTGGAGACACAGCTCCACCTAACCCACCCTAACAACCACTCTTGATTAAATCACCTCTCCAGGGAGATGATCTGATTAAACTTTCCAACCTACAGTACTGAATAGGGATTAGAAGAAATGTTGCCTTTACAAAATGGGATTAGGATGAAAACATGGCTTTTCTAGGGTACACACGTCCTTTCAAACCAGCACACCTGGTTACTGTTCTGTGTCACCACTAACTCTGTCTGGTTCCAGAACATTCTCATCACCCCGAAAGGAGCCCACGAACAGTGGCCCCCCCACCCGGCCCCGCCCAGGCTCCCACGGCCCGCTCTGTCCGCAGATGTTCTGACTAGGGACATCACAAACTGGAACCGTCCTGCGCCGTGCTGTACCCCATGTCGCCGCGTGCACCGGGCTCCATCCTTTCCACACCCTCTGGCCCTGCTGTGTCCATCCTCCCGCCCCTCCGTGTACGCCTGGCCGAATGGAAGGGGATGGCCTGTCCCCAGGGTGGCCGCAAGCCGGCATCCCGAGGCACCACCACGTGGCCCTGGGTGGGCACAGGCCCCCTCCGTCCCCAGCTTGTGATCGTTGGTGGGACAGCGACCCACCCCCGGCCTGCGGCCAGTGAGGAGGGGCTCTCAGGGCGGCCAGACCGCCTTGCCAACGCTGGTCGCGGGGGCGGGCCCCCTGGAGAAGCCCACCTGGGCCGGCGACCTGCCCCGGCTGCTGAGAAACCCGCCGGCACCTGGGGTACAACGACTGCCTGTCCAGCCCCCCGCATTCCATGCCCTGGGTCCGTCCCTGGCTGCAAATGCCCGTCCCAGGAAACTGTAACCCGTCTAGGAACCGCCCCGGGCTGCCCAGCACAGGCCCTATTTTCTCCCACTTGGCTCCAGGAAAAGGTAATTGATGTGAAACCGCGCACCCAGCATAACGGCCCATTCCCACTGTTTCCCTGCACCCATCTCCGTGGCGTTACTCACACCCAGGCCGCCCCCCGCCCAGCACCAGGATGCCTCCCTCCCTGCAGAAGCCCAGCACCCCTTGGGCAGCGGCTCCCTAAGCCTCGGACTTCTCCACGGGACCTCCTCGCGTTTTCTCCCCTTGAAAGATCCGCTGAGCTGGGGCGCTGCGGCTCGCACCCCCTGGCTGGCCGCTGTGGCCAGGCCCCCTCCCCAGCTCTGTCCCGCAGCTTTGGGCTCCCTGAGTTTCAACAGGAGCACCCAGCGGGTGGGTGGGTGGCAGGGGGCCCTGCGGCCCACACCCCTCCCCGCCCCCCCGCGGCCGCCGCTCCCGGGCTGGCTGCCCCTTCTCCAGGGCCGAGTCAGCCGGGCAAGCGCGCCCGCGTCTGGGGTCAGCCTGGAGCTGCGGAGACCAGCTGAGCCTGTGACCTCAGCGGCATGAGGCGTCAGCACCCACAGTCTGCGGTCCAGCACAGGGGACATGGCGGTGACCGGGACACACTCCCTGCCCTGAGACCTGCCACCCAAGTCAGAAGAAAAGAGAGATAAGCCAGAGGAGCACACAGGACCAAGGGAATGGTCTCCGGCTGTGACTGCCGCTGGGCTGGGGGAGGGACAGGTCTGGAGGAGAAGGCGGCGGGTGCAAAGGTCCTGGGGCTGGGCCAGGTGAGGCCGAGGAAGCCCTGGGGCGGGGGAAAGGGGAGGGGGAGGAGGGGGGGACCCCTTCCCCTGAGCAACTAGGGAGGCAGCAGGAAACTTCTGGCACCTCCCAACTGGGGGCGCTGGGCTTTCACATTTTAACCCCACCCCAACTCCCACCCTTCCTGGTCCACTTGCTGCCGGACGCCCTCAGTGGTGACCCTTTGAGACGACAGCCCAGGAATGTTGGGCAAGTGGCCTTTCAACTGGGCCTCAGTTTCCCCATCTGTACCAGAAGGAATGTCTGAGCCTTTCTCCCAGGGAGGAAACCCCTGGGCAGGAGGTATACAATAGGTGTTCAAGGAACCACTGCCAGGGGCCGCCTTTCCTCTCCCAGTCCGCACCGCCTGGTCACTCCCAGTGCGAGGGACTGATCCACTTTACCCGCAGGGAAACTGAGGCTGGGAGTGGGTTGCCCTGGATGCGAGCACACTGGGGTGGGGGTAAAGCCTAGACCTAGGAGGTCGGGGGCGTACCTGGGGGCGTGTCCGGGGTGGGTCGGGGGCGTGTCTAGGGGGGGGGTGGGTCCTCTGGTCGGGGAGGACCGGGGGCGTGTCTGGGGGCGTGTCCGGAGGCGGGGCGGGGGCGTGCCCAGGACCGCGCGGCCGGGCGGGAGCTGGCGCGGAGCTGCGCGGGCCATGGAGCGGCGCCGGGCGGTGGTGGTGACGGGTACGCGGGCTGCGCGCGGGCGGCGGGGCCGGGGTCGGGGCGCTCTGGCGTCCGTCCTGCCCCGCGGGGCTCAGCCGCCCTCGGGGCCCCTCCCGGGCCGGGCCTGTCCCCGCGTCCCCGCACCCCCCGGGCTTCACGGGGCCGGAAGCGCCCCGAGGGACACCGGGCGAGGTGCGCGCGGAGGCGCCTCGGGGACCGATGGCCCTCGGAGCCCGTCTCGTCCGGGGCGCCCCCGGGCGCTGGGGGAGGCCCCGTCCCGCTGCCACCGACTCCCCGCAGCCGCCTGTCCGGGAGGCCCCGCCCTGGCCACGTGGCCCGCCCACTTCCGCGGGCTTCGGGTCAGCGGTCACGGTCACGCGCTGGCCGGGGTCAGGGCACGAAGGCCTGGCCGGGCAGGGCAGGCCGGGAGGGGAAGGGAAGGGCCTCTCCCTGCCCTGCGGGCCTGTGTTCCCCAAGCGCTCAGTACCTGCCTGGCGCCTGGGCCAGGCTGGGTGAGCTGCCTAAATCCTCTCCCGCTCCACTTTACAGAGGGAGAAACTGAGGCTCAGGGAAGTCAGTAGCTTGTAAATGTCCAAGCTCTGTCCTAACCCTGGTCTGTGCGGGGTGTGGGTGGGGCCCAGGGCCCCGTGGGTGGCCCGGATGTCCCGACGGTCTCTCCTGCAGGTGTTTAGCTTTTAGGCTCTGAGAGTGGTGGGAAGAGGGCGGCCACAGCCCGACAGGGCTCTGGGTGCGAGTCCCGGCTCTCAGCGGGGTTGTTTGGCATCGGGCACCTGGCGCAGCCTCTCTGGGCCTGGGTGCCTCTGCCCCACCCCCACCCCACTGGGGGAGCTGGGCTGGGGGATGCCCTGCCTTCCCCAGGCTCGCTCTGGCCAGGGTCTTGGCTTGGAAATGAGGCCTGGAGGGTGGGGTCCGGTGGTGGGGAGGGGTCTTGACAACTGGGCCCCGGAGAGACACCCCCCACCCCACCACCACCTTCAGGCCCCATTCCCGGTCCGGTCGTGGCTCATGGAGCGCCCACGCTGCGCTGGGGATGCCAGACCTGTCCCGCCCTCAGGGGTGGGCAGTGACAATGCCACAGCCAGCCATGCCAGGCAGAGGGCAGCATCTGGGGCCCGAGCCCTGCACTTCATAGGAACCGGGGTGGCCTTTTGGGGATGATCCACAGTGCCTCTGGCCCACCACGGGTCCTGGTGTTGGCTGAGAGTGGATGGGTGGGTGGGTGGGGGGCTCTGAAGTGTGCCCCAGAAAGGGGACCCAGGCCCCCACTGCCCCCACTGCCCCCACCCCCCTCCTGCTCATCTCCTGCCTTTGCTGCTTTCCCAGGGTTCGGTCCTTTTGGGGAGCACACTGTGAATGCCAGCTGGGTTGCCGTGCAGGTAAGCGGGCAGGGGGCGGGTGCCCGCACCCCTGAAGTATCCCAGGCTGACCCGGCGCTTCCCAGATGAAGGTCAAGCCTTCACTACGTGCCAAACGCTTTAGGGGTTCCGTGTTCCCAGTGTCCCCGACAGCCCCGCGGGGTTCATGCACCCAGTTTACAGATGAGTAAACTGAGCCCTGGAGTGAGGACAGGGTCTGGGGTCAGCCAGGTGGAGCCCTGAAGTCACGTGGGGTTAACTCGGGCACCCCAGAGTCTCCTGTGCATAGGGCCTTCCTCCTTTTTATCACAGACTTTCCCATTTAGAGAGAAATGTGATTCAGTTTCCCCCTAGGTGGCCAACGTACGATTCCCCGGTGTGTGGCTGTGGGGTATGGCTCAGGCTTCGGGGGCACCGGGCAGGGATATATTGGGGGGTGCCTCAGCACTGAAGGGAACACCCCTCCCAGCAGCTGGGGGAGGAGAAGGCTGCATATCAGGGGGTCTTTCCATTCAGCCTGAGAAGACTTCAGTTTCTTTGTCAGTCTTGGGGGACAGCAGCATTGGGAGTGACGGAGTGGGGGCGCTGGGGCTGGGCCTGCACCGCCCCGGCAGGCCTGCTCCCCTGGCCGCCAGCCACTGCCCCCCAGCCGGGACCCTTGGCCCTGAGTCTGGGCAGCCGTGTGCTCATTCTCCACGGCACCCCGAGCGGTGGAGGGGCCCTTGGCCGAGTGCACGCCCGGCCCCAGCGCTGTGATGGCATCTGAGCAGAAGGAAAATCCACTAAGCAGTCTTTGGAAATCCCTCCGAGCCTGGGGGCTCGGGGCGGCAGGGAGGGCCGGGGGGAGTGGCCCCTGCCACTTGCACCCTGTCTCCGCGAGCTGCCCCCCCAGACTTCCCGTTCTCCTCCTGAGTTAACGAGGCCAGAAGAGAAGCGTCCCCGAAATCCTGGGCTGGAAAGGCGCCGGCCTTCCGAGGGCGGACTGTCCCCCCTTTCGAAACAAACCAAAACGGAGTCTCAGCCAGGCGCGCGTCCGGGTGGCTCATGAGGTTTCTTGGGTACGTGGCGCCACCTCATCTAGAACATTCCCAGCCCTCGGACACGCCTCCCTCGTGCAAACTGGAGGGCACCGGTCCGTCTTGGGGTGTCCCCGCAAACCAGGCGCCTGCAGCTCGCAGCCCCCCAGAGGGGCATCTTGGTTACACAGCCTCGGCGGCCATGACTGCCAACCCCAGCTGGCTTCTCAGCAGCCCAGGCCGTCACCTGGGGGAGCCCCCCTTCTCACTCGGGGCCCCCAGCTGCTCCCCACCTCTCTCTGCTTCTCTCTCTCCCTCCC
>PVIY010062584.1:0-11114 GCA_004026745.1 Myrmecophaga tridactyla | reverse complement strand
CCAACCATTGTATGCCAGCTCTTACACCTGGATTCTGGCACAAGTGAGTGCTCAGCAAGGATGGCTGGATGTATGAGTAAACCCCTCAAGCAGATTTGTATCATTTGGATATGATTCACAAAGTTTAGAAGATCACTAGAGACACAAGTTATTTCTGCGCACCATTTAGAAAATGTTTAGAAGGTTTTCTAGTGAATCACAAGCAAAATAAAGCAGAAAATTGCCATAGTAATTGAAATGCAAAGATGCCTCCACAGAGAGAACCCAGGATTGGCTTCCTGCCTATTTAATCTGTTCAGTTTTTGCCTGAATTCCCATATCATCTCTGGTTTACAGAGATAGTAATGAGGACTCAGAGAAACCCTAAATGTGTCTCAAAAATAAAACAGAGGAAAAGAAAACTTAATGGTTGTAAGAATATATTGCATCCTCATCTACACTTCATTTACACTTTCCCTTCATCTTGCTGCTAAGTACCAAAAAAAAAGTGTGAACTCATATCTCAAAACATACTTCAGATGCCAAGCACATTTCATGATATTTTTCCCTTATTTTATTAGTTAGAGGATCATGAATCATCATATAAGCCCTTCTGATTCATCTAAACTCAGCGATGTCTTTATCTCCCTGTTCTAATTTCTTTTTACTCCTTTGTGTCCTGATCTGTTTTACGTCACATCTTCATAAGCTTCATTGTGCTTTCCATTCTTTCTTGTCTCTTCTTCTAGAGTTTATTTGTTACAAAATTTGTAACACTTTTCTTTTCTATTGTTCCTATCTTAAAAAAAAAAAACATTTATCAAGGGCCTGCAACTTTGTGTTCAGTATTTTTATATTGATGACATGCCAAAGCTTATTTGTTTTTCTACAATTTACATACTTTCTTATTTCTTCTAATATTTTCAAATTTGATTTAAACATTTGTTAAATAAATAAATCCAATTATCTACAATTTATCAAATAATTACTAGTCATTTAGTTTGTAAAAACTGGCTAAGGGTTACGTTATAGACACATTGAGCTGCTTAAAATCATCTTTTACAATATTTTGTAAGTCCTCCTTGCTGTACACAAATGCCCAAATAGTAGAGTCTGTCTTTTTTCCTTTACTTCTTCCATATGTACACAATCTCACTGAAATGCTCTCCTTTTCCCTCCCTTTTCCACATTCCCTAGTCAAGGTCATAGGTCAAAGAAATATCTTTGCTATGTCTAGGAGACAGGCTTCTGGACATGGAATTTATTAAAATCATTTTCATAATAATTAACCATTTCTCTCTTTTGCCTTATGACTTATACTTTTCTCTTGTAATTAGATGGAAATATTTTTGGGTCCTGAACATTTTCCTGGTTGTCATCAAGGTAGGCTAGCTCCTGAAAGTTTGCTCACTTCCAAATCTATTTTTCATTTTATTCCTTTCCTTTTCACACTTTATAGCTAAGGTTGTCTCATTTGATCTTTTTTCAGAGTTATTAAAGATTGTCTCTGTTCATTATTGTCCTGATTCTAATTTAACAAACAATGTGCTAATTTCTCTTTTTTAAAATCCAAATAATGGTAATATTTCCCTTTTCAAAATAGTTGATGATTTATTTTAGTCTTTCTTTCTAAATACTTCCCCTCTGGTAGTACCTTAAAATGTATACCTTGTAAGATGAAATAAGAACTACATAGTTAACATATTCCACACTCTGAGAGATGTACTTATCTCACACTCCAGTCCTGCACTTTCAAAGTATACTTCCTGTGCATACCAAGGGATAGTAGGTCACCTTTGATGGATAGACAAAATGGACATGAAAGTAAATCTAAAAAACTGGTCTTAAAATAGAAATACTAGAATCATGACCAATGTCCATATCTTTCACATAAATTAAACTCACTGACTGAAAGTGTCTCTTGAAATATTAGACACTAACAGCTAAAAGCAAAGGCTAGGTGCTCTGCAGATGTGGGTCTGGCTATTGAGGTATACTTTTCTTAAATACATAAAGGCCTAACATTTATTATAAGAAGGACTAAATTTCTCTCTTGATGCCTTTCATTCATCCTTCTCCTAAGTTTTTTAAGATAAAATAGTTTAGAATTACCAAATAATTATAGAATATCATTCTTTTGTCAATTTATCCTCAGCATATTGAGTTATAATACCTTCCTAAAGAACTGGGTCCCTGTCTTCTTAAGGGAGTTGTAGCTCTTGTCCTTGAAAATGAGGATATAGATAGAAACCTTTACTTTTAAAAAATCACATCTTCCATTATTATTAAAGAAATTTTGGAAATTTATGTGTGCTTGTTTGTTAAATATTGGCCTTATTGTAAGAATAAATTAGGTGCTAATATTATCTTTGCAAAAGCCTCTCATTTATTGAATGAGACTTGGTCTAGGATTTTACCTGACTCCTACAACATGGGAAACATTTATGTCCAGCAAAATCTAAGATCTGATATCAAATAGTCCTTGACATCCTTATTTTTAAACTATGCCAAGATCCCAAAAAAGTCACAAATTATAAAGGGAAGAACCTTAATAATTTTAAAAATGATAACACTTACCTTACTAAGTTTTTCTAAGGATTTAATGAGAAAATATTAAAACAATGATTGTTGATATTATCTTTCTTTTTCTGTATCATTTATTTGTCACATTGGGTGTCCAATATCAATTGTCATAATAGAAATGCACAAAATGGCAGCCATGAAGCAACAGTGGCAAATCAAAACAAGTATTCATTTTTGCTCACAAGTCTGCAGATGGGCTGGATGATGGTCCTGATCTTAGTGGGGCTCACTTACGCTTCTGCAGAAAATTGGCCACTTGGTTGGAGCATAATGATCAACAGGAATGACTCAGTTATTCTCCAGGTGGTCTCTCATCCTTCAGCAGGCTAGCTCAGACCTTCTTCTCATTGTGGTAGCAGAGGTTCAAAAGAGTGTAGAAGTACACAAACCCTCTTAAAGCCTTGCCTTAGAATTTTCACCTGTCACTTCTGCCATGTTCCATGGGGAAAAGTAGATCATTAGGCCAGCCAACATTCAAAGGGTGGGGAGTTCAGTACCATCTTTTGATGGGAGGAGTTTCAAAGTCCCATTTTAAAGGCATGGATATAGCTAGAGCAAGAGAATTGGGAAGATTTTTGCAATAAATCTACCACATCTAGCAATTCCCAACCCGACCCACAAAAAGATAGACTAAAAACATCCAAAAATTTGGAATTGATTGATATGTTGCAATTATAAAATGTTCATATCTTGTTTATATAGATGGCAAAAGGGACTAATTTTATGCTAACACAAAATGAATGCATCACTTCATCTAAACTTCACATTAATTTGAAGTGACAATAATACACAAGGTCAGTGATTTTATCCACCAAAGTTCAGAATTTAAGACACAAAAAGCCAAGAGGGAAGATGGTAAAGTCAATTCAAAGTTGGGACTTTGTACAACAGAGAGTTCAAACAGGCAAGGAGTTGAAGGATTGAGAGCATGCAAAAAGTGGTTGAAATTGTTTGATATGAAGAAAAGTTGACAGACATTAATTAGATGAAAAAAGTAAAAGAATGGTGGACAGAGTATGGTTGAAATGTATGTATGGAAGCAGGCTCTGCTTTAGCTTTGTGAAGCAGCCTGTCATCTTTTCTCCTAACTTTGGTGTCATCCCAAGATGGTTCTATCAACATGCATGTAGACATGAAATCTCACATGTCCAATTTCCATTCACATCCACACAAATAGTGACCCCTTGATTAAACCATGGGAATATAGATGCAACATCATCATTAGGATCACCCTCAAAAGGACAGACCTGGGGAAGGGGCCTGTGCAGACCTTGTCGACAAGATCAAGTTCATTATGAAAGCAAATTCTAGCATCCTGCGACTCAATACACAATCTTGGAAGAAGGTACAGGAGCTCTAAGTAGGCACTCACACTAGGCCCCAAATACTTTCCACCCCTTCAGGAGGTATGTAGCCAGGGGAGGTGCAGAGCATGACACCATTTTGGGGACCCTCTTGCCTGGGACTATGGGTTAGTAATAATGTAGGAATAAGGATTTGGAGATTAGAAGTCTTTGGGGCTTAACATTTCATTTCTAGGTAATTAAAGGTAGGTACCTAAAATCTATGTTCAGGATTCTGAGTTGCTGAACTGTAAAAATAAAGATAAAGTTAACAATAAAGTAGTTCAAAACACTGAAAGGGATTACCTTCCAGTGAATCAATTTTGGCCACTGAATTTCCCAAGGTGAGAGCCAAAGTTGGTATGGAGGGGAGTTTGGAAAGTCGGGGACCAAAGACTTTGGTGAATGAGGGGAAATGGTGTTCAATTGAGGGTGGTGAAGAAAGGGAAGGGGATGTGCAAAAATATAGCCCCATGACTGACTTCAGTGCAGGAGAGATTTGGGTGACTATGGACATGGAGTCATTTGGAAGACACAGTAAGGAGCCAATAAAAGAATGCTGATACCACTTCCTGTCCTGTCAAGAGCAGAGCATGGGAAAAGTAATTTAAAGGCTACCAGAAGAGCCAAGTTTCAGGCAGGAAAGAAGGCAAGGGAAGAAAAAAAGATGAAGCAATAGGAGAGGAGTGACTTTCTCATGCCCCATAATAGCAGAGCCATAACTACATTACCCTCCATTGCATTTCCAAGGCAAAGTACACTGTAAGTGCCTAATAATGCTGAACTCTTAGATTAGATTTTAAGTAAGGAAAAACTTTCTAACAGTCAATTTTTTTCCAATGATTGCCTCAAAACGTAATGGGGAATGTTGTAGAACATTCAGAAAGAAGATTGAGTCTACTATGCTGATTAAATTAACTTTGCAATGCTCCAATATTCATGACATATATGTGAGCATCAAATGTGAATTGTACATGAGACATGCACACCCATACACAAAGTGTACAATATGCTTTTATTAATGTTGCGAATTAAACCTAAAAATATGATTTTAGGTTATAAAATATCACAGAGCTCTACTAGGGTTTCTAAAGTTGGGAAAAAGTCAAAACACTGTGACCACCTCCTAATTAAAGCAATTACTTAAAAATATCATTAATTAGGAACAATTTTCACATCAGCAGAGCAGTCATAACAGTGCTTTTGAAACTACAGGTGGCAACCCATTAGGGGATCATGATTAGAATTTTTTTAATGAAGTAGAATAAAATTAAATTAAAGAAAACCTCTCATATAGTATATAAATATTGTTTGATAATACTTTATCTTAGTTCTATCGTTGGATTTTTAAAAAATATTTTATCATTTGTTACGTGTTTATTTTGCCCAAATACTTATTGAATACCTATTGTATATGTCAAGCTCTGTGCTAACATTTGATGGTAGAACTGATTTTAAACAAGGGAAATTTACTTACAAAGCTCATAGTCAAATGGCAAAGGTAGATATTTATGTAAGCAATGAAGTATTAAAATAGAAAAGTATAAGTTGCCAAGGGAATTCATAAACAAACAAGTGGTAAAGAAAAATATTTAAAATAAGTATGATTAATCTGAAACCATAAAAATAAGTAAGAGTAAAGCTGGAAAAGAATTGGACTAATATCTTCTATGAAGGTGAAGAGAAATAGTAAAGAAAGAAAATATGGTAAAATTAATTTAACCTAATTCGAGTATAAAGTGTGAGAAGGCTAGTATTTTGATTTGCTAATGCTGCTGGAATGCAATATACCAGAAATGGACTGGCTTTTATAAAGGAGATTTATTTATTTTTTATTTATTTATTTATTTATTTTTTAATTTGCAAATGGGTAGGAGGCACCAGGGATTGAACTCCAGACCTCCAGCACGGCAAGTCAGAGCTCTGCCTGCTGAGCCACGGCAGCCGCCCCATAAAGGAGATTTATTAAATTGCAAGTTACAAGTCTAAGGCAGTGAAAATTTCCAAATTAAGACACCAACAAGAGAATACCTTCTGTCAAGAAATGCTGATAACATCCAAGGTTTATGGACATGGGAAGGCACATGATGACATCTGTTGTCCTTCTCTCCCTGCTTCTGGCTTCTAACAGCTCAGTTCTTTCTGCATCTCCAGACATCTGTGTCTCATTTTCATCTCTCTGCTCTCTGTGTCAATTATCTCACTTTCTCTCTGTAAGCTATTTTAAGGACTCCAATATACAAATTAAGACTCACCTTGAATGGGCCACATCTCCATGGAAACAACCTAATCAAAAGTCCCACCCACAATTGGGCTGCCCCCACAAGATTGAATTAGAATAACATGGATTTCTTGAGTACACAGTTTCAAACCATCATAGGTAGTGACTGGTGAAATTAGTGACTGCAGGGTAGGCACAAACCAGGTTGTGAATAACATTCTGAACTATATCCAGCAATTTGGATATAGTTTACTTTCAAAGAGAGACATCTGGAAGCCTGTAAAGGATTACAAACAGGTTTATGATATGATCCTATTGTCCTCTACTTTCTGAAAAGAAAAGAGTAAGATGGAATTAAGCAACAAAGCAGGAAGTTTCAATCCAAGCAAGAAGTGAAGTCTCATCTAGATGATAAGTGTGAGGATAAGAAAAGCATCATTTGATTGGACATTGGCAGACTCACACATGATTTTTGACCTCTTGGTTTGAGAACAATGGAGTAGGAGCCCATTTGTGACAAAAATTAATCCATTCAGCAGAATTACCTATTGAGCTTGAAGAGTTTGAAAGACCGATGACTAGTTATGGCCATTAGACAGCTTAATAAAAGTTTTGGTCCCCCAAAAAGAGATCTGAGCTGTAGATGTGGACATGGACAAGATGTCAATGAATAAATGGTAACTGTACATGCTTAGGGGAGAGGAACCATCAGAAAACAAAAATTGGTCATTGTCCAAAGTCTAAGGATTGTGAAATTTTCAGTCAGTGTTTTTTTACTCTACCAGATCCAACACTGAATGCTTCTAATGAATATTTTGTCATACTCCCTTATTATACACAAATGTGATACATAGATAATAAAACCTATCTGTTCACATAAAAATAATAATCATAACTATATTCTGGAGGAGAAATAAAAGGGAAGTGCTTTGTAATGTTTAAATATGCAGGACTATGTAAAACAATAATAAGGAAAGGTTCATATATTTGACTTCTACATAGGATAATGGTGAGGAAAGAAAGGAATGGTCATTTGAATATGATAATATGTACAGTTGATAAGGCATGCTCTATAAATGATTCAAATGCCACAAGTGAGGTTTCCATTGAGACCATTATTTTCCAAAGTGATGAGGGGCTATTGGTCAAGTTCTGAATTATACTATAAACATTCTTCCTCAAATTCTGCAGAGTACTTTTAGTCTTGGGAAACTCAGGGCAAATGAAAACCATGTAGAACCAAAATAATTTCTTTATATTTAAAACAGAGTTGGATTCAAAGACCAGATATTTTTAAGACGGTTTTGTTTGCCCCTACCTTATATGTTTGTCAGACAAGATGTTTGAAAATTATATAGAACCTAGGAAAATTATTCACTGTGTGCTTTAGTTTCTTAGTTTGCTTAAGGAAAAATCATGAAGTGCTTCAGTTTAAACAAAGTGAATTTATTCTCTCGCGGTTTTGAGGCCAGGAAAATGTCCACTTCAAGGCATCATCACAGTGATGCATTCTTCCTGAAGTCCAGATGCCAGCAATCTTTTGTTCCTCTATCACATGGCCAGGTACATGGAGGCATCTGCTGGTGTCTCCCTTCTCTTTTGGATTTTGATGATTTCAGCTTCTTGCTTCTATAGCTTCCTCTCCCTTTGTCTGAATTTCATTCTCTTATAAAGGACTCCAGTAATAGGATTAAGACTCATCCTGATTGTGTTGGGTCGCACTTTAACCAAATTAGCTTCATCAAAAGGTCCTACTTACAGTGGGTTCACACACACACAAGGATGGATTAAATTTAAGCACATGTTTTTGTGGGATAAATATACCTTCAAATCGCCACACTGTGCCAGACTCTACCCAAATTTTGAAGAATGTGTAGTATCTCTGAATTACCCTTTTGATAATGTTGATACCTCCACACCTCAAAGGTGACAATTAAAAATGCAGAACTTCTAGAATATTCCATACAGAGAAAACACATCTCTGATTTAGGAATAAAAAATAGAAGAACAAAGTATGCTAAGGAAACAGAGAACAAAGAACCAGAGAGAGAAGATGAAAAGATTACTACATTTAGAAAGACCATCACATTCCCTATTTTATCTAACTTCTAAGCAGCATTTTAACAATGCTACATTTGGAGACATGTTAGCCATAGGGACTATTGAGAGTAGTAAGAAGGGAGTCTTCAGGGAGTAAGGCTTAATTTCTAGGAGTGAAGAATGATAGTGCAAATGGAAGGTACAGAGATATGCCAGATCCAGGAACTGATTTAACAACTTTGTTTTTTTGTTTTGTTGGCCAATTTGTTTTGTGCTTTAGGGATGAGAAAGACTTAAGCATATATAAATGTTTAACAGAAGAAAAATTCCAATGAAGAGAGAGCCATTAAATATGCAGGAGAGGGTTAAAGGTGGCAATGATGGAGGAATCTGCAGCACAAGAAAAAGATTTCCTCACCTGTGTAGTCCGAGGGAAAATATCACGTACATATAAATGCAATTAAGGGCAGAGGAGTGAGGTCAGGAGGCTGAGGGGATTCTCTTTCAATGATTGCCAATTTCTCAGTGAAGTTGGAGATGCTGAGGTCAAAGAGAAACGAACAGGAAATAGACCTGAAATGTAAGTAATTGCTGTGAATAATGGAAAAAGCAGTACAGGGAAATGTATTTAAAACGTAGAAGGGTGGTCTATCTGAAAGAACACTTAGCATTTACTATAAGATTTTTCTGCATGTTGAATGTGCCAATAAGTTTTCTAAAAACATATGATTCCAAGGAGGCAATATAAAAGAATATACCTTGACAACTTTGAGGGAAAAAGCTATTTAATTCCACAGGGAAAACTATTCAATTGCACACACACACACACACACAAAAGCTGTAGGAGAACATAGGATACAGCCAAGAAGTATTTCCTAAGTATAAATCACAAACTGAAAAAATACTACTTATTTCAAACCAAGAAGTTAAAATTTGCTTTAAACCTACACATGGTATAGTCATATGATAATTCACTTGTAAGATTTGGTTCTTGTGTGTACTTGTACCTGTCCCTGAAGGATGTTTTCAAGATGACCTCTAAGAGGAGAGTGAAATAAATAAAACTCAAAGCTTGTTTAAAGAGGTCAACTTTTATGCAAGTTTTATGAATTCAGCACAAAGTTAACCAACAGACTGCATCATGTTTGCAAAAGACTTTACAATATTAATGAAATTGAAGCCCATTCACCTCCCTCTCTAAGTAAACATTCCCACTGGAAAAATAGCAGCAGCACAGAGTCTACCTCTCAGTTCTGATGTCTAAATCAAGTTGAGGGAGGGAATTACACCCCAGTATTCCCCCAAAGGGCTATTATTACAAGACTTATGAAATAATAACTTAAGTTGCCATTTCTTTTTTGAAAAACTGAGTAACTGAATTTTAAAACTTCACTCTGTCCCTCGTGGAGCTTAGGAATTTGTAGCTGTCCCAAGTTGAATTCAACAAATATTTAAATACCTGTTTGGTGCTGTGAGGACATTAAGATGACAAGCTTTAAAGAAGTTTATCATCTAGCTCTGGAAAAAGACTTTTGCGTATGTACCTGTAACGTAAAACAGGAATCATAGCATAATGTTTAAAACCATCAATTTTTGAATCAGAGCTCAATTTACTTCACTTCTTGTGTAAGTTACTCTTCTAGGCTTCAGGCTTCCTTGTTTACACGTGTGGAAATCTGCAAAGTCCATAGTGTTTGAAGCGTGAAGCAGGTACCAAAAGATAAAAGCTATTGTTAGTGACAAGGAGGTAAATTCAAACCAAAATGTGGTAAAGTATAGAGGGAAAGTCATTCGCCTCCCCCAACTCCCTCTCTTATTTCAAGTCAGATTCAAAATCCAAGGTCATTTTCAAATAAATAACTTTCAGAAAAAATAAACCTTCATACCTTATAAATTGATGTCGGCATCACCACATTGAAACTTTTTCCCCTTGATGAAGGGCATCACCCAGAGAAAGGCTTTCCATTTTGGGAGCTATGTATATTAGATTTTGCTATCAGAAAATCCCCACCTCCAAACATCTGAATTACATCAGTTATAATCTTATTACTCTGAATTTTCTTCGACAGAACCGAAAATCATGTTCCATCGATAGGACTTCTAACACTACCACGACAAATACCCAGAAAATAACAATAATTTTCCTCTGAACTTAGCAATCCTCTTACAGTGACTCTTTTTGGGTTAATGACTCAACAGGAGACTACCTCAGAAAAAATATACCCTAAAGCTGCATTCACTATATCAACAAGCCTTTCAAATGAATTTGCCCTGATTCAAATCACCAACATAAAGAGTAAAGTTTAGTTTCATTTAACTACTTATCGAACAACCCTGAGTATTAAGTATTTATTACATCTCATCTAATTTTATTGAGATTTATATAAAATCTAAGCAATTTGTAGCAAATCAAGGATGGCTCATTAAACATTTGTTCTACAATCCACGTTAAAAAAAACATAAAATCTCTGGGTATTAAGGGTCAAGTTAAGATAATATATGGTAACTGAAACTGCTCTCTCGAGAAAGACATTGTAATCTTCATTCTACACATGGGGAATCTACCCAAGGTCACATAGGCAGTCAATGACAGAGCTAATCTAGGTTTGATTCCAAATCCCTCAGTCTTTAACACTTCACTTCCATCACTCTCAAAGTCAAGAAAGACAGGGAATTGTCAGTCCCAATATATCTCTGCCAGAATTTTAGAAAGATAGTTGAGGTCCATGGAAAGAGGAGGAAGTCTCAAAAAGGACAGCAGTTCACTTCTTCAAGGTACCTCCTTCAATTCTCTCTCATCTATTATTTACATATGCCCACCACCAGAATCAGAGGAAAACAAAACAATGACTTTGCAGAAAATAATAGCATGCATACCACCATTACTTTTATATGTGGAAGGAAAAATATATCTATAACGAATTAGCAAACTACAGAATAATATGTTC
>PVIY010062583.1:0-10814 GCA_004026745.1 Myrmecophaga tridactyla | reverse complement strand
ATCTTTGATAGGCACATTTTTAAAATATGTATTACATGAGTCAATAACTTTTAAATGAAATTAATTTAATCTTAATTTAAAAGATTTAACTACTTCTGTTCTGCAAATATCTTTGTTCCTAAAATCCATTATTGAAAAAAATGATGTAAAAGGAGTTCTTGTTAAGATTTTTCAAGGCACAGAAAATGTTATGCTCACTTGAGTTATAAATTATTGTTTAAAGGATTATTAGAATTATTTCTTTTGGGTACCATCATAGAATGACTTGGTCTGTTATGAAGTATCCAAGACTATTCACTTCCTGAAATGATACTCTGTATACCCACAAAGAGCCCAAGCCTCTTCTCATTTCAGAGAGCAAATTACAGGGAACAATTCAGGGCACAAGGGCTGTATTGAGATGCTGACTGAAGTTTTATTCATCCTACACCTCAATATATTTTGTTTTAAAAGTTCATACATTAAAGCAATGCTCCACTTGCATTTATTTAAAAACATTCCCCTATATGTATAATTTTAAATGATAATATTGGTTTACTGATAATCATTGTATAAAAACTGCAATAATATTTTTAATTAAAGATGATTAAAGATGAGCATGTTTATCACATATTGGTCAAGTCCTTAAATTTGATCATTGATAAATATAATGTACTTTGACATTAAAATAATTATCTTTCAACAGTTTCTTCAGTATGCACTTTATTTCATTTAATCTTGTACATTGACTAACCTTATGTCTCCCAAAGAAACTTTAGAAATAACCTTAATATCATTGTTTAGGAATTGTCTAACATATTAAAGACATTAAATAATTCCAATTTTCAGTTAGTCTGCATATGTCTTGTGGAACTCCTGGATTAAATAGCGACCAAATATGTCTCAAAATAAAGAAAATAAAATGCATCTTATCTGATGGTCTTTCAGATCACAGTTTTAAGTAGATGACATTTGTGTAGGAAAATTATTTCCATTGGGCATGGGGAAAGGACTTTAATATTTAAGAAATAATGTAGTATTTTAATAATCTCCCATAAAATGTGAAAAATATGCAAAGAACTGTTTTTATTATCCCTGTATTCCCAGAACACAAGATTGAGCCTAACACATAATAAACTTCAAAATATAATAACCAAATGAATAAATGGTAGTGATTCTAATTATGATCAGGTTTTCTGCTGTCAGTACGTAGAAGGATGTAAAACTTTAAAGATAATCCTGGCACGTTTTTGAGTCCATTTCATCAGGACCTCGGCCCCCATATAGAACACCACAAAGAATTATTATAATTTATCCTGGTGTTTGAGAGAACCCATTTGTTCCCAGCATAATCTGTTGCATTTTAGTGAATGCCAACAACTTCTATTGCTTCAATTTTGTTTCCCCTTTTTGTGAAGTTATATGGTATTCCAAAGAAATAAGCTTTTCTACATTCTGCTCTAATTTCAGGCCACTATCAACTACTCAAAAACTGTTTGCTAATTCATATCATTGTTCAGTCCTTAATGTTTCAGGAACACCAATCTCTACAGTACCTTTGTTTATTCATTCAACCAGTCCCCCTGAGTTCGCTGTAAATGAAGCGATTAATATTAAGGCTAACCTGAATAAAATTATTTCTGCACAGTAAATAACATTATATTGCCCTTCAAATTTGGAAAGGCATTAGATCAGCTTCCATTTCGAATATTTACTTTGTTTTCAGAATCAAAATATCATTTCCTTAAGTGTAAATTGGTAGGATACAGAAGAATCAACCCTCCCTGGAGACATTTGTTTGGATATATGGAAACAGGTTGATGTGTGCCCTTCTTATGAGCATTCTAGAGGAGCTCTTGGACTTGTTCTTTGTTTTAAATATTGTGGAAAAGTGGTTATAAATATAAGATGACAGAATCAAACAGTATGCATAGGCTGTTTATAAATTTCCAAATTTTTAAATTTAAACAAATTGAAGGAGCCAGTACAGATAGACATTCATTAAACCAGTCATATTTAAGATAAAGTAAGTATGTCCTTCAATTTATTTTTTTAGGAATATAATTTTGATTTTGATAGTGTATGCTATGATTTATAGACATATGATTTATAGAAATTTATATGATTTATAGAAATAATCTAAATTATGTAAACATTATAAATAAAATTATACCACACAATAGCTATGAAATAAATAATTGATAGAAAAAAAAACTAGTACCTTGCAATAGTTTAGATTGACAATTTTGTTCTTTATAAAGTAATTGATTGGATTACATGATTGGTTGTGTTACTTATCTAGGTATCTATTAATAATTTTTAGTAATGTGACTCATGTAACCATGAGGAAATAATGGAATCATTTTTGTACTGGATTCAAAACAATTTACTTGATGTATTTTAACCCGAGCAGATATAAATTATGTATTTCCTTTTGCACAATGTGGATTTAATGTGTAGTGAAGATTAACAGAGATCATACAATGGCAGAAGACAAACAGCTTCATGTCTTAACCACAAAAAGAATAAATGATATGAAGTGGGTTTTCCTCCTTCCCATGAATTTTATAGCAAAATAAGTTGGATGACATAATAAATTAATAGGTGAATCCTGATAAAATGCTATTCCAGTTTGTAAGCTCAGTATCATCTAAAGAACACAGGGATAAAATGAAATGTAACAGACCCAGGAAATGTTTTAGGTATTTTAAAGAACAGATTTAGATTACAAAATGTCTACATCCTTTATGTCAAAAATCTTAAACATGAACAACCATACATGCAGATCCTTTATAGCATCAGTGGAAATATCAGGAGCTAAAAAATGAAACAGTATCAAATTTTTGCCTCATCCAAAATGTCCCTTGAATATTGAGCAATTCCTTTTAATCACTCTTCAAAAAAATAATATTATTAAGGAAAAGTACTATATCATTCTGAAAATAAAATTATTAAGAACACTTGCAGTTTACAAAAATAAAATTAGGACTTAAAGTACTACTTCACTTATTAGCTAGTAGACTCATGTAAGTATGTGATAAATAAAAATATAGTAAGAAGAGTACATTTACAGACTTACAAGACACCATTATAATGCAATATTAATTAAATTTAGAATTAATTAAAATTAAAATTAAACCTCGTGTAGAAACACCACCTAGCAATTAAAGATCTCTCTTTACAATTATCAAGGAGAAATCACTACACGAGATGGATGACTGTGCTGCTTCAATCAATTGTAAAAGTTTGAATGGGGAACAGAGAAGATAAATGCTAATTTCAATTACAAAAGTAAAAAACCATGTAAAGGAGCATGAGGAAAAATTCAGAAAGCATTGAGTAAGTAAATCAGAGAGTGAATTCTCAGAATTTTACCTTAGAAGGTTTTAATCTCAGCTTTCAATGTCTTTTTTTTTTTCAGTGACTATATTGAAGCCTTCAGAAGACAGGAGTATACTGAAATAAATGAGGATGCTTAGAAGGAAATGCAGGAATAATGAATTCAGGGTTAACATAAAGAATTAAGAGAATATATAAATGGCATATTGTTTCTATGTGCTACAAAGTCATTTTTGTTTAAAAGTAAAAGGCAAAATAAAAAAATAAAAAATTGAAACTAAGAACAAAAATATACAAAATGAAAAAAGGCAATTATGGTTTTTAAAAAGTTTTTAAAAGCTGTTTACCATTGTGATAGCTTTCTTATTTCTTCACCTATTTTACAAATAAAACCAAGAAAAAATACCATTCAAAAAAGAAAAATGAGAAATAACATTTCAGTAAGAGTTTATTCTTCTGGAATTAACAGATGATCCAAAATGGCAGATTGCACTTTTCACATTTCTTCTCATTACCTACATGCTAAGCATGACTGGGAGCCTCACGATTATCACCCTCACCCTCTCAGATCCTCACCTCCAAACTCCCATGTATTTCTTCCTTTGTAACTTCCCTTTCCTAGAAATATCATTCACTTCTGTCTGAATTCCCTGATTCCTTGTCACTATTGTGACAGGGGACAGAACCACTTCTTACAATGGCTGTGTCGCGCAGCTATTTTTTTCATTTTGGGGGGTGCCACAGAGTTTTACCTTCTAGCCGTCATGTCCTATGACCGCTAAGGGCCATCTGCAAACCGCTGCATTACACAACCTTCATGAGCAACAGGGTCTGTGCTCTGCTTGTCCTTAGCTCTTGGCTAGCAGGATTCCTGATCATCTTTCCACCGATTATCCTGCTGCTGCAGTTGGATTTCTGTGCCTCCAACATAATCGATCATTTTATCTGTGATTCTTCTCCAATTCTGCAGCTTTCTTGCACAGACATGAGCTTTTTAGACTTACGGCATTTCTTTTAGCTGTGGTGACGCTCATGGTCACCTTGACACTGGTTATTCTCTCCTATGTGTATATCATCCAGACCATTCTCAGAATTCCTTCCACCAGTCAGAAGAAAACAGCCTTTTCCACTTGTTCCTCCCACATGATAGTCGTCTCCCTCTCTTATGGCAGCTGCATCTTCATGTACGTTAAATCTTCTGCAAGGGAAAGAGTCTCTTTAAGTAAAGGAGTAGCAGTGCTCAATACCTCAGAGACACCCCTTTCAAATCCCTTCATATGTACACTAAGGAATCAGCAAGTAAAGGAGGCTTTTAAGAACATGGTCCAGAGAGTGGCCTTTTCTTCAAAAAAATAATTTTGCTTATGTGAAAAATATATTCTTGAAGGCAAAACTGAATGAAAAGCTCTCTGCTCTTCTCTGAATAAATTCCTTCTAAACATCTCATTTCATTCCTTGAGCAAGATCTCTTTATATATCAAGACTCCCAGTTTCTAATTAGCCTAAATACCACATCTTCACTATTTTAAGCTGGGTACAAAATGCTTGATTTTTCAAGGTAAGTTTAATTTTAAGTAAACCAATAAACTGCACTGTTTCCCATTTCAAGACAAGATAACTTATGAATTCAAGCTATAAAGTAAAATACTAACTAAAAACCTGAAACAAACATCTTTTACTTGAAACAAATATAAATATTTTAATATCTTTAAAATTCCTTATTTGGTGTCAGCAGGAGTATCATTTTATAAAATTAAACCTACAATTAAAATATCTTCTTGAATTTATTGATAAACACATTTAAAATATGTGGAAATGTTAAATAGAATTTTAAGATAAAATACACTGTCAGAATTGCTAACCTTAGTTGAAAAGAAGATATAATTTTGGGTTAGTTTTGCTAGACAAAAATAACAGTTTCAGTGCAATAGAAAAGATATTTGCTTAATGTTTTTCCTTTGGTAGTATTTCCTACAAAAATCTACTATTTGACTGACAATTTCCAGATTTCTATCAATTCTATTTGATAGAGAATACCTTGACCTATAAAGGCATGAGAAAAACTTACATGTTTTTAGAGAATAGAGAATAGTATAAATTCTTTGAATGGATACAAATGACATTTTCTATCTATGGGAAGAAAATGAGGAACCAGAATTAGAATGACGTAAGATACTTTCTCTCTTTCTCTTGAGTATCTTGGAAATGATAAATTATTTATATCTGTATTTTCCTTTATTACGAAATAAAATACTGTGTTGATTTTTCCAATATCTCTTTCACAGAAAGTTTCTCTCCCCTTCCCCCATATCCAAGAAAATGGCATTTGTAGGCATTTGAGAACTGTCAAAAAGTGTCCAAGTCTATTTTCTATTGTTAATGAGTCCCTCAATTCCAATGTATTATTACGAAAATTGTTTGTCTTGACACAGTAGCTCTAAGCATGGATAGACTTAAAGTGGATTTAATTTTAATTTCTTAAGTTTTCAGTCTGGCCTCATAAGCTAGATTAATGTAAAGAGTTCCAAGTATTCTCAAAAAGTTCCGAGAGAAATACTGTTTCTTATTGCTCATAGAAGAGATTGTCCTCAAGTACTTATAAATTTCTTACCATTGTCATTTCATGGAATGGACTACATTTTATTTCTACCAAAATCTAACAGAATACCAACACAAAATGAATAATAAAGAATTATTTCAGTTGACTATGAGTTCTTCACTGAGACACACAATTAAAAAAAAGCATGAATACTAGTTACATTTATAACAAGCAAGCAGAATGCAAAAATGAAAATCATGCTTGTAGGAAAGCATCATGCAAATGTTAATTAAATGAATATAAACAGGATGGATATTCTAGACCTCTACCATAGGCTTCATATAACAGATAAGAATTTTCAGTTCTTCTTTTTCTTTTTCTCATCTTCCCTATATGGAGTCTTATTTTTATTTGTGGAGGGTCTCTTCAGATATTATAGACTCCAATCAGATTTTCCCAGATGAGACCTAGGTTTCTGGTTACAATTATGAAATGCATTAGAATGAAGACACAGCTCCCTTAGTAAAGCAACTGCATGCTGCATATAATGATCTACTACAAGTGGAAGAATTAACACAGAAATGTCCCATCAACTTGAGGATTGCCCCTCTTACACAGGAGTACATTGCCAACATGACCAATAAAGTTGGTTCAAAATTTAGTGCCTTAACAAAGTGGAAAGCTTACTTTTTGCAGTGCAGTTGTTTTCTATACTCTTAGTGCCAAGATGTACAAGATTTTAGGGTTAGTTTCCCATTTAGATGGTTTAATAGCTAAAATTGCCACACCTGAAAAAGCTGCTGAGGTACACATTATAGAGGACCTAAGGACAATTCCCAAGTCCACTTAGCATAATGATAGAACTGCTAGTGGAAGCCTCCCTCATGGACAGCCATGGGGATACAATCCAGTACTGACACTGTATGGTGGGATACTGGCACTGTGCAAGGCAATCAATGGGCTGAATTAAGAGTTGTATAGATGGTAATAGTGCATGAACCAGGAGAAGTTCTAACTATCCATACCAATAGCTAGGATGTTTACAAAGGATTCATGACCTGCTTGGTAATCTGGAAACAAGAACAGTGGACAGCCATGGCTCACCCACTATGTGGATGAGAACTGTGGCAAGACCCCAGGGATGCCTGCCAGGGAGGAAAGGTAACTGTTTATCATGTCCCTGCCCACATGCCTAACACACTACCTGACAACACTGAGGAAGACACCTTTGCTCAAATCTGGAGTCACAGCACTGCAACCTAAGAAGTGGTGAGTGACTTCTTGAAAGAGTGGACACTGAGAATATCAAACCTTTTGGCATTTAGTCCAGCAGTTCTGGATACCCAGCATGCACGAACATGTTAAAGACAGAAGTGATCATCATGCTCCCTGTGATGACCATACCAATTATCTCACCAAATGGGAAGCATCAGCTGTTCACAGTTCCAGTGACCTGGTGGCAAATGGACTACATCAGCCTTATTCTGTTTTTGGAAGGGGCAAGGTATGCATTCACCATGGCAGACACTGCCAAAGGGCTACTATTAGAGTTTCTGGTGGGGAAAGCTAATCACCAAGCAACCGTACACTGCCTAGAAAAGATAAGCACCCTCTACAGGATACTTACACAAACAGGGATTGAGGAACTCCTTTTATGGGACAAATGAGTATGGGCTATGGACTATGATGTAATGTGGTCTTTTCAACTACCTACAACCCCATAGGCACAGGCCTTATAGAATGAATGAGTGGCCTTTTAAAGGAACAGTTGAAAGATAATAAGAAATCCCTGTAACAATGGACTAAAAGACTATATCAGACCCTAACGCACTTAAAATCTGCACCAGCAACTGTAGCCCCACCTCCTATTAAAATGCTAATGGGAGGGCCCATGCAAGTGTTAAGGATACAAATTAAAGGTCAGCCACTTTATGGCTTAAAAGCAGTAATAATAATAGTTTATTCTTGTTTATGCCTCAGACCATAAAAATGGGGGAAAGAAAAGGAGGTTCTTTGCTCTTGGTGTTGGTCTATACAGTCACTTTGGTTAGTAATCTTAAACCCGTGGGGAATAGGAGTCCCCCACAACATTATAATATGACCATAATTTATATTAAAAAGATTATTGTTAAATTTTCTTCACCAATATGGGTCCTCCTATTCCCTGGGATACCTCATGTATAACTACATGGACTCTTCTTATGCCTACAGTAATGATTGATGTCACAATGGAGGATTACCAAGAATTACAGGAGGACTGTATGCATATATCCCTCTGCCAGGTACCTTACTATCCATTCTCTACAATATCCTTCTGCCTGGTACCTTAGTAGCTATCAAGGGAACTCTTGCATGTGTCAAATAAAAAATATTTTCCTCTTATTGTTCCTAATAAACATCTTTCTTTTCACCCATAGTGCCCTAGCAAACAACTTTTACAGTGAGCTTTAGCAGTAACTAATTCCCACAATCAAACCCAATGTTTGCACAGACTTGACATGGTTGTGTGTGACTGGCCATCTCTGGACCATACCTCCTGCCAAGTGGACTATGTGGAGTGGCAGAACTTGACAGACTGACAAATCGGGAGTGAGATTTTTCTCTTTTAACACTAAAATATGATTAATATCTTATAATGAGACTTGAGGTTCCATTTTTTCTCTTGTGAAGGAACAAATACATAAGCCATGGATTATATTAGGATATGCTCTACATGATGGAGTAAGATGGCTGAGAGCAGAAGGAGTAACCTCAGCCAATATTGCCCCTTGAATGCATGGAATGTCTTAATGAGAACCAAGCTATGGGATGCTTACCCTTAGAAGTGAGAAATTTTACCATTAAGCTAGAAAATAATAGTCTTTTCCACTGGCACTGAACCCCCAAAACACACGGAACATGTTCTTCCCCCCATGGGGTGGCTATGGACCTTTGCACAATACGGATGACCTTACAATTGGACAGAATACTGTACATGGGGGGCAACTGTATATTTCTACCATATTATAAGATTGTTGTCCACACAATTCTAAGAATTAAGAAATGGTTAAATCTGGATCTCAAGGGAAGCATGCTCCTTGTGATTTTATCCTTTGACTGTTGTTGCCCCAGCGGGAGTTGTCATGGTTACAGAAAAGCATATAACAATTTTAGGTAATCTTACAGTTTATATGCTTAATGAATCTAAGTTGGTAAGGTTATCGATGGCTGATGAGACCACTCAATTATGGAAAGCAGTATTACCAACTAGAATGGCTTTAGACATTTTACCTGTGGCACAAGGCAGATCCTATGCCCTCAAATATGCAGTGTTGTGGATATATTTGTTATCATTCACATAATATTTTACAAGCTTTAAATCATATGCAAGAGCATTGACACAGTGTTAATCAATTATCCACCAACTCAATTTCTACTTGGTTTAATTCTCTTATTCCAGGCTTGGTGGCATTTCTTAGCAGGATTATCTGCCCTATGTGATAGATTATTACTATTCTCTTGTCTTTTACATTGTTGTTGTGATATATGGTTGCGATTCCTGTCCTATAGTCAATACAATCTGTTGCATGGGGGTGGATTATGGTGGCCTAGGGCCCAGGCTCCCTCATAAGCAGGAATAAGACCCCAGGCTTGTAGCAGCTGCTTTGACCAGAACAAAGGTTAAGTAATTAAACAACCTCCCCGAAAGGAAAAAAATGTAATCACGGATATAAAATAACATTGATTGAATCTTAGGTTTAAACAATAATCTTGGTAAAACATCAGACCTTAAGCCCCTTTAATCACTATACTATAGGCTCCATATCCTCATATTATATGTTGTTCTAAAATCATATGCATATTCTCCCCTGCACTTCTATGCTGTGAAGAGCACCATCCCTGCAGACTGGCATCTAACTATGTGAATTTCTCCTTTTCATAAATCCAATATATCTGTGTTTACTTCTGTGCCTGGCTTGTTTTGTCTTGTGGCAATACTAACACATGCTTTTCATTAACCTTGTCTGGGCCTGAAAACCTATCTTTGGAGTAGTGCCTATTCAAGACCTTTGCCTAGTTTTAAATTGAGTTGTTTATTCTTTTCTTCTTTTTTTTTGAGTTGCTGAAATTAAATATTTAGTTTATATTTTTCTATGCCTGAAGTCAACCAGAGATGAAAACTTAGGGTCTTGTCAGATCTTTTCTAAGGATGTGTCTAGTCCTGAGTATGAGTATGGCTTTCAAAATTATCCAGGATACATGGGCAAATTTTAAAACTCTTACTTTACAAAGACACTCTCTCCAACTTTCCCCCAAGGTTGTTGGTGCTCCATTTTTTTTTCTTGTACTCTATTGTTTGACACTATTAGAATTTTTTTGTTTGTATTATGGTTTTTTTGGACTGCCTGTCTATTTTCTATTTTCTGAATTAGTTGAAATAAAATACCCACACCTTGCATCATTCAGGTCACCTGCTGTACCTTTCAGACAAATCTAATTCTTTGAGAATAAAGTCTACTCTACTCCTTCTGACACAGCATCCCACAGTGGGATGTGGGTGATCCTCTGCAAGACTGCTGCTGTGCCAGGGAGGGAGTTGGACAAAGGCTAGTGTTATGCCTCAAAGCTTCGTGATATTGCCATTTTCTTTTTTTTTTTTTTTAAACTTTTTATTAATTAAAAAACTTAACAAAAGAACATTAATATATCATTCCATTCTACATATACAATCAGTAATTCTTAATATTATCATATAGTTGCATATTCATCATTTTTTCAAACATTTGCATCGATTCAGAGAAAGAAACAAAGAGACATCAGAAAAAGAAATAAAACAATAATAGAGAAAAAAAGATTATACATACCATACCCCTTACCCCTTGCCCTCGTCTATCACTAGCATTTCAAACCAAACTTATTTTTTTCATTTGTTCCCCCTATTATTTATTTCTATTCCATATGTTCTACTCTTTTGTTG
>PVIY010062582.1:0-10811 GCA_004026745.1 Myrmecophaga tridactyla | reverse complement strand
AGTGGATGAGTCATGCCGCATCAGGCCTTGGAGAGGGTGAAGCACATTCCTTGGGGTTTTGGGAAAGCCTGGCTGCCACCAAATGGAGGGGTTGAGCGTGTGCCCTGGAGAAGGCAGAGAGCCTGGGTGTAGCTCGAATGCTTGCAGAAGGTGGAGCCGAGAAAAAGGTGGTCTCCCCAGTGTCCTCCAAGGTTGTGTTCAGAGAGAGGCAGGCCTCTGCGCAGGCCTTTGGAAAGGGTGGGACTGCTGCTTTCAGAAGCCACGAAGATAAATGGTTCTCAGACTTTGAAATCTAATGGACTTTGCCCTGCGGGTTTTCAAAACTGCATGGGTCCGGTGACCCCTGTGTTCTTCCTCCCTATGGAAATGCGTATATGTATCCTATGACTGTTCTTCCTTTGTATGTTGGCAGCAAATAACTTGTTATGAGATTTCAAAGGTCCAAAGTCAGAGGATAATTTTGCCTTAAAACAGACCATGCCCGTAACTAACTTTGATAGGAGTCTGTACGTTTCTAACTTTGTATTTCATGTATATTGCTACTGAAATGGTTAAGGATTTCTGATACATTAATGAAATTAATGTATTTTGTATATGGGGAAAACACGTCTTTTTTAGGGTCCAGAGGGTGGAATGTGCTGCTTTGAAAGGATGTATGGACCCTAGAAAAGCCATGATTTAATCAAAACCCCATTTCATAAAGGCAGAAGAATCCCTATTCAATACTGTATGTTTGAAACTGTAATCAGATCATCTCCCTGGAGATGTGATTTAATCAAGAGTGGTTGTTAAGCTGGATTAGGTGATGATCTGTCTCCACCCATTTGGATGAGTCTTGATTAGTTTCTGGAGTCCTATAAAAGAGGAAACATTTTGGAGAATGAAGGAGATTCAGAGAGAGCAGAGCAGAATGGCATAGCCCCGAGAAGTAGAGTCCGCCAGCCAGCAACCTTGGGAGATGAAGAAGGGAAATGCCTCCTGGGGAGCTTCATGAAAGAGGAAGCCAGGAGAAAAAGCTAGCAGATGATGCCATGTTCACCACATATCTTTCCAGATGAGAGAGAGAAACTCTGACTGTGTTCACCATGTGCCCTTCCACTTGAGAAACCCTGAACTTCGTCAGCCTTCTTGAACCAAGGTATCTTTCTGGAAGCCTTTGATTGGACATTTCTATAGACTTGTTTAAATTGGAACATTTTCTTGGCCTTAGCACTGTAAACTAGCAACTTAATAAATTTCTCTTTTTAAAAGCCATTCCGTTTCTGGTATATTGCATTTTGACAGCTAGCAAACTACAACAGTTCCTATGCCAGATAAGCCCTAAAACTCAGAGGTACCAGTCTCTCCAAGAACATCAACTACTTTCATCCCCCTACCCATTATGTCAACATCTAGAAGGAAATTTCTGAAACTGTGAAGCAGTGATCCATACCATACTTTGAAATTTGCTCTGTGTAACTATTTCTGAATTTCTACTTTGAAATTTATCACTTTTTTGCATGTATGTTATATTTCATAATAAAAATAAATGTTAAAAAAAAAGAAGAGGAGCACAGTTCTCCAAAATCTCAGGGAGTGCAGTCTGATCATTGATCTCTGCTTTATATTTGCTTCTTCATATCACTGGATAGCTGGCTCTGAGGGTGGCTACTGTCACAACTCCCAGCCCTAGGGAAAAGTGGCAGAGAATTCTTAAGGTGGCAGGACCTGTTTTTTTTTCCTCTACTTCACAGCTTTCAGTCCCATTTGGGAGCAAAAATAGTGTGTAAAAGTCATGAATTGATGGTCCCAACCCTCAATAGCACAAAAATCACTTGCAGTTCCCAGAGATGTGGAAGAACTAGATTTCCAGAGTTACAACAACATAAAACTCATAATGTTCAATATTCAAGAAAAAAATTATGAAACACACAGAGAAACAGGGGAGTATGGCCCATTCACATGAAATAAGAAATTGCCAGAAATCATCACTGAGGAAGCTAATAATTAAAACTATTAGTCAAAGTTATCAAATATACTGTCCTAAATATGTTCAATGAGCTAAAGGAATCCATATACAAAGAACTAAAAGAAATTAGAAAAATGGCTGAACAAAAAAAAAGATGAAATTTTTAAAGGGAACAAAACAGCAATCTTGGTGCTATATAGTATAGTAATTGAAATGAGAAACTCAAGATAGGGATTCAACAGAAGATTTGAACAAGCAGATGAAAGGATCAGGGAGCTTGATGATGAGACAACAAAACTTATCCAGTGTGAGAAGCAAAAAAATTAATGAAGAAAAATGAACACAGCCTGAAGGACCAGTGGGGCACCATCAAGCATACCAAATGCACATCACTGGAGTTCCAGAAATACAAGAGAGAGAGAAAGGTGCAGAAAAAGCATTTGAGGAAATAATGGCTGAAAACATCCCCAATCTTGTGAAAAACATGAACATTTACATTCAGAAAGCTCAACAAACTCCAAATAGGATAGACTACAACAGATATCACCAAGACACATGATAGTGAAATTATAAAAATAAAAAACAAAGAAAGGACTTCCAAAGCAAAAAGAAGACACGTGTACATTACAAAAGATTGTAAATAAGATTAACTCCAAATTTCTCTTCAAAAACCACGTAGGCCAGAAGACAGTGAGATGGTATGTTTAAAGTCAACAGATTAAAAAAAATGTCAAGCAAGATTTCTATATCTTACAAAATTATCTTTCAAAAAAAATGAAGGAGAAATTCAGACATTTACAGACAAACAGAAGCTCTAAGAACTCATAACCATAAGTCTGTCCTTCAAGATATCTGAAAGGGATTCCTTCAGGGTGAAATAAAATGACACTACACTATAACTTGAATCCATAAGAAGAAATAAAGAACATTGATAATGATAACTACATGAGTAAACAGAAAATCCTGTATTACAATACTTTTGGTTTGTAATGAATCACCCACCAAACAGGAAAATACATAAAATAGTATTACAAATCTATGTTAATAGGAAACCAATACATAAAGATGGACTCTTAGACAATAACAATATCATTAGGGAGGGACAGAGAATAGAGAATGTAATACTACCAAACTATTCACAGGAACAGAGAATGTAATAGTACAAACTAGGTTGGTACTAGTCAAACTAATTTGTTTAGTTTAAGATGCCCATCGTATTTATAAAGGTAACACTAAGAAAATAACTAAAAATATAAAGAAAAGGAAAGAAGAAGGGAATCAAAATAGTATACCACAAAAAAGCAACCAAATACAAAAAAAAAAGGCAATCATGGTGTAATGAGGCTTAAAAAAACATAAAAGACATACAGAAAACAAATAGCTAAATGACAGAAGTAAATTCTTTCTTCTCAGGTATTGCGTTAAACATGAATGAATTAAATCCCCCTTTTAAAAGGCAGATATTCACATATTGGATGAAAAAGCATGATCCATGTGTATGGAACAAAGAAAGACACAAAAAAACTAAAATAAAATGTGTGGAAGAAGATATTACATGTAAATAGCAATCAAAGCAAACAGACCAACTCTGTAAGTGAAATCATTGTCCTCCCCTCTATGTGAGACGTGACATCTGGGAGTAAAAGTTTCCCTGGTGGTGTGGGAGATGACTCCCAGGGATAAGTCTGGCCCTGGTACCATGAGATCAACAATTCCATCCTCACTAAAAGGGGGAAAAGTAGTGGAACTAATAAAGTATCAGTGGCTGAGAAAATTCTAATAGAAGTGAGAGGCTACTCTGGAGGTCACTCTTATGAAAAACTTCAGTTAGACATTGCTACCTATCATAGCTTGCCAAACCCTAACCAAAACCATTTCAGCCAATCCTAAAAAACACCTAGGACAATATAAAAGATCCTATAAAGGTTCCATGCACTAGGATAACTTTCCAGAAACCTACAACCTCCAAATGGGACTCTGGTCCAGATAAGTCCTGAAACCTAGAGGACCCAGCCTCTCCAGACCATCAGATAGTTCCATCTCTCTACCCCATATTAGTAACAGACCTTCACAATATGAAAAATTTAGAATGGTCATAGCCCAAAAACCCCTAAAGAGAGGGATGGAAAGATCAAAGGTGATGATGGAGCTATACAGTGAAGACAGGATTTAACAAATGAATATGAATGCTGAATCATTAAATTGATATCTCTTTTAGTCTCCAGTTTCTTAGAGCAGCTAGAAGTAAAAACCTAAAACTGTGGAATCGTAACCCACGTCAAACTCTGAGATATGTTTCACAACTAATTATTTTTCTGTACTTTGAAATTTATTGCTTTTTTTGTAGATATATTATTTTTCACCAGAAAAGAAGGAAAAAAAGTCAATTGTGATGATAAAAAACATTTAAGCTTTCTATCCTCCTATATTTTATAGCAGCTAGAAGGAAAAATCCAGATGATGGTACAGTAACCCATGACAAACTCTGGGTCCTGTCCTATAACTACTTGTTGAAGAGTGCTTTGAAAACTATTGCTTTTTTCTTTCTTTGCTTTGTATATATGTTATATAATACAATTAACAAAGTTGAAGAAAAAAGTAAAATAAAAGCAAGCCAGAGTGGTCATACTATCTCAAAAGAAAAAAGACTTTAAGTAAAAAGTACTACAAGAGCAAAGAAGGGTATTATATATTGATAAAAAGTTTGAGTCAGCAAGAAGATAAAGTGATACTAAACATATATGAAGAACATAACAAAGCCCCAAAATATATGAAGCATAAATTGACAGAACTGAAGTTAAAAACAGAGAATTCAACAATAATAGTTGGACACTTCAATATACCCATGTCAATAACTGAAAGAACTTCTAAGCAGAAGATAACAAGGAAATGAAGACTTGAGCTTCACTATAAACCAATTAGATCTAACGGACATAAAGAGAATACTCTGCCCAACAACAACGGAATACACATTCTTCTGAACTGTACCTGGAACATACGTTAGGCCACAAATAAAATCTTAATAAATTTTAAAATACTGAAATCATACAAAATATCTTGTTGGACCACAAAGCAATAAAACTAGATATCAAAATAGAAGGAAAACTGGAAAATTTACAAATATTTGGAAGTTAAGCGACAAACTATTAAATAAAGGAAGAAATTGCAAAGGAAATTAAAAGAACATCTGAGGCAAACAAAAAGAAAAATACAATATACTGAAACTTATGGGACAAAGTAAAATCACTGCTCAGAGGGTAATTTATAGCCTGTATTTTAAAAAAGAAAGATTACAAGTCAATAACCTAAATTTACTCCCCAAAGAAACAAGAATGAGAGCAAACTAAATCCAATGTTTGCAGAAGGAAGAAAATGGTAAAGTTTACAGCTGAGATAAATGAAACAGAGAATGGAAAAGAAATAAAGAGAACCAACAAAACAAAAGTTGGTTCTTTAAAATGGTCAATAAAATTGACTTTTAGCCAGACTTACAAGGAAAAAATAACTAAATAACTAAAATCAAAAATTAAAGTGGGGAGCTTCATTTATATAATATAATATAAATTATATGTAATAAAATATAAGATATAATATAAGCAATTCTATGCCAAAAATTAGGAAACTCAAGTGAAATGGTCCAATTCATCGAAACATACAAATTACCATATCTGACAAAAGAAGAAAGAGAAAGGGGGAATTACCAGGGAAGACGGGAGCTACAAGACACACTCCTCCTCCAAAGATAGATAGCGGACAGGCAGAAATTGTGTGAAACAACAGTTCTGGAGTTCCAGAGGCCAGGGGAACACTGTATAGCATCCAGGAAACTGTAGGATCGACAGACAGAAGCTGCAGCAAAGAAAATGTGAGTGAATTGTACCGCGGCAGTGGATGGCACCCATCCTTCATCCTCAAGGCAAGCATCCTTGGTATGCACTATGGCTGGTTATTGAAGACAGAGAGGGTAAGGGAGGGCTTCCTCCATAAGGAACAGGGGGTAGTAAAGCAGAGTGCCAAGCATGGCCATTCTGATCAAGGCTTTTGGAAAGCTGGGTCCAGGCTCTGGATTGTGGTTCTAGCCTGCCCCAAATGGGTTCACCAGCAGACACTGGATTCAACACTGTGCCCGACAGGAGCTGGGCTACCAGAGGTTGAAAAAATACACACCCTCTTTAGAGCTGTGGGGAATAATTTGCGAAAGAGGGTCATCTACTGGGCAGGCCAGGAAAGTGCAGCTTTGGGGAGAAAAAAAAAAGATTTTTTGGTGTCTTTTCTGGTACGTACTAAAGGGCCTTTGGATCTGGTCTGATCTTCCTACAAAGAAAAGCCCAGGACCAGATGGCTTCACAGAGGAATTTTATTAAACATCCAAAAAGAATGAACACCAATCCTTCTAAAACTCTTCCAAGAAACTGAGGAAAATGGAATGCTACCTAAATCATTTTATGAAGCTAACATCACTCTAATACCAAAACCAGATAAAGATGCTTCAAGAAAGGAAAATTATAGACCAATCTCTCTAATTAATATTGATGCAAAAATTTTTAAAATACTAGCAAACTGAATCCAATGACACATTAAAAGAATTATATAATCTGAACAAGTGGGGTTTATACCAGGAATTCAAGAGTGGTTCAACACAAGAAAATCAATGTAATACTGCACATTGAAAAATCAAAAGGGGAAAAAATCATATGATAATACTGATTGATGCTGAAAAAGCATTCAACAAAATTCAGCATCCTTTCCTAATAAAAACACTTCAAAAGGTAGGAATTCAAGAAAACTCCTTAAATATAAAGGGAATATATGAAAAACCCATAGCCCTTATCATACTTAACAGTGACAGATTGAAAGCAATCCCCCTAAGATCAGGAACAAGACAAGGATGACCACTGTCACCACCATTATTCAACATTGTAATAAAAGTCCTAGCAGGAGAAAGAAATAAAAGGCATCCAAATAGGGAAGAAAGAAGAAAATTTTTCATTATTTGCAGAGGACATGAACCTATACTTGGTAAACCCTGAGAAAATGTACAACAAAGCTACTTGAGCTAATAAACAAATTCAGCAAAGTGGTGGGATAAAAGACTTATGCACAAGAATCAGTAATGTTCTATACACAAGCAATGACCTATCTGAGGAGAAAATTAAGGAAAAAATTCCATCCAAAATGGCAAGCAAAAGAATCAGGTGTCTAGGAATAAGCCTAACCAGGAATCTCAAGGACTTGTACATAGAAAACTACAAAACATTACTAAAAGAAATTTTAAAAAGACCTAAATAGATGGAAAATTATTCAATACTTGTGGATGGGAAGGTTGAATAACATTAAGATGTCAATTCTACCCAATTGAACTACAGATTCAATGCAATAACAACCAAAATTCCAACAATTAATCCCAACAATGAATTTGAAGACTTGGAAAAGCTAAGAGCCAAATTTATTTAGAAGTGAAAAAGACCCTGAATAACTAAAGGCATTCTAAAAAAGAATAGCAAAGTGGGAGGTCTAACACTTCCTGCCTTTAAAGTTTACCATAAAGTCACAGTAGTCAAAATAGCATGGTACTTGCATAAAGATAGATGTATTGGTCAATGGAATCTAATCAAGAGTGCAGGGATGGACCACAAAATCTATGGACAAGTAATCTTCAATAAGGCCCCCAAATCTGCTGAACTGGGACAGAATGGTCTTTTTAATAAGAGGGCATGAGGGGACAAGATGGTGGCTTAGTGAAGTGTGGAATTTAGTTCATCCTCCAGAGCAGCTAGTAAATAGCCAGGAACAGGACAGAACAACTGCTGAGGATACATTAGTGACCGGACACACAGCATAAGCCAGTCTGGAGAAGCTGGACTGGTTGAGACCCCACACTGAACTAAAGTCTCCCAAGCCACAGAGGCTGGCATCCCTCCACCACAGGGATGGCAGGCTGGTTCCTTGAGGGGAAAGGAAACAGATTTTACCAGCAGCAAGGGCTTAGCTCAACCAAGCTCCACTTGTGGAATTAATTAACAAATTTTGACTACTGAAAATAGGCCCCCAGCACAGAGAAGCCTGGAATAAGCATTAAAGGTACTAGGAATTTTGCCCCAGCAGAGAGAGGGCAGGGTTGATGGGGGAAAAAAAAAAAACTTGAGACTTTTTGAATCAGACAGCACAAATACTGCAGAAGGGCTGGTCTCAGGGTTCCTGGAAGGTGGCAGAATAGGATAGGCTGAGTTCACCCTTGCTCCAAGGAACAGCTAGAGAAGGGACAGGAAGGTGACTGAGATGGCAATTCCAGGATGTAAGTGACCCAGAAGGGTCTTCTACACCACATAGGGAGGCCCTGGTTACAAAAGCTGAAGAATTGAGATGCAGAGAACAGGAGACCATCCAGCTGGTGCAAACAGCCTAACGTGCCCCTTTCCAAACGGAAGCCCACAGCCCTCAAGAGTGCATGATGGGGAGACTGGGAGAAGGAATGCTCTACCTCTGTGTCCCCCCACACCACACCCTGCTCCTGCGCACCAAGGTTCATGCGAGCTGCACCATATACCTGTGGCCCCTGCACTGCACCTCTATAACCCCATGACATGCACCCCACACTCACAGGCACCAGAGTAACAACCCCAATCTGTGCCTATACCTGTGCTGCAATGCATCACCACACTGTTATGTCCCGACCCACACCCTGCATCCTGCTTCACATTCATCTGGCAAATACAAAGCTTTAGACTACTGAAGGAAATCAACTTACAAAGTAAACCAACCAAGATATTTACATGCCACAAAGACAATCTAAGCATACCAAGATGCAGACAGACATAGCACAGCCTAATGACCAAACTAAAACCCTGGAGGAGACACAGACTTTGGAACAAATAATCAAAGATGTTCATATAACTCTACTAAATGAAATCAATGGGATGGGTGATGGCATAAAGGAGATCAAGAAGACACTATAAGAGCATAAAGAGGAATTTAAAAGAATAAATGGGAAAATAGCAGGTATCACAGAGATAAAAGATACCGTACACAAAATCAAAAATAAACTTGAGACATACAACAGCAGATTTGAAGAGGCAGAAGAAAGAATAAGTGAACTAGAGGACAGACAACTGATTCTGGACACTTAAAACAGCAAATGGCAAAAAAGATGGAAAAATTTGAATTTGATCCCAGGGAAATGATGGACAAAGCAAAGAGCACAAATATAAGAATCACTCATGTCCCAGAAGGAGAAGAGAAGAGTAAAGGGTTAGGAAGATTAGTTGAGGATATAATGGAGGAAAACTTCCCAACCCTTATAAAGGACATTAATATTCAAATGAAAGGAGCTGAACGAACTCCAAATAGGCCTTCCCCAAGACCCATACTAATCAGTCTGGCAAATGTTGAAGAGAAGTAGAAAATCCTGAAATTGACAAGAGAAAAACAATCTACTACATACAAGGGAAACAACATAAGACTGAGTTCAGACCACTCAACTGGCACTATGGAGATGAGAAGGCAATGGTATGTTGTATTTAAGATCCTAAAAAAGAAAGATGTCTAGCCAAGAATTCTTTACCCAGCCAAATTGTTCTGCAAAACTGAGGGAGAGGTTAAAATTTTCACAGACAAATACTGAAAGAATCTGTCAAAAAAACAGACAGACCGTGCAAGAAACACTAAAGGGAGTTCTGCCCGTTGAAAAAAGAAGTCAGGAGAGGGAAGTCTGGAGGAGAGCACAGAACTGAAGAGTACCAGTAAGGGTAACTTAAAGGATACAAAGAGATAGATGGAAAAAATAGAGGGAGAGAGATCTGACGAACCAAATCCAAAGGCTAAGATGCTGGATTCAAGAAATGCCTTTTCAGTAATAACTTTGAATGTTAATGGACTAAATTTATGAATTGAAAGATACAGATTGGCAGAATGTATTAAGAAATATAATTCAAATATACGCTGCTTACAAGAGACTCATCTTAGACACAAGGATACAAATAGACTGAAAGTGAAAGGATGGAAAAAGATGCTCCACACAAACTATGACCAAAAGAAAGCAGGAGTATTGTGCCAATTTGAAAGGATGTACGTACCCTAGCCATGTTTTAATCCTAATCCCATTTTGTAAAGGCAGCCATTTCTTCTAATCCCTATTCAGTATCATATGTTGGAAACTTTAATCAGATTATCTCGATGGAGATGTGACTCACTCAAGGTGGGTGTTAAACTGGTGGGCCTTGATTACTTTACTGGACTCCTATAAAAGAGGACACATTTTGGAGAAAGCTGGAGATTTGGAGAGAGCATAGAAGAACAACAGAGTCACGAGAAAGTCAAAACAGTGAATGCCACAGAACCATGAAGCAGAGAGACACCAGCCAGTGATTTTTGGAGATGAAGAAGGAAAGCGCCTCCCAGGGAGCTTCCTAGAGAGGAAGCTAGCAGATGACATCATGTTCACATGTGCCCTTTCCATCCAAGAGAGAAACGCTGACCATGTGCACCATGTGCCTTTCCATTTGAGAGAGAAACCCTGAACTTCTTGAATTAAGGTATCTTTCCCTGGATCCCTCAGATTAGGCATTTCTACAGTCTTGCTTTAATTGGGGCATTTCCACAGCCTAAAAACTGTTAATTTGCAACTTATTAAATTCCCCATTTTTTTAAACTTTTTTATTAATTAAAAAAATTAACAAAAAACATTAAGATATCATTCCATTCTACATATACAATCAGTAATTCTTAATATTATCACATAGTTGCATATTCATCATTTCTTAGAACATTTGCATCGATTTAGAAAAAGAAATAAAAAGACAACAAAAAAAGAAATAAAACGATAATAGAGAAAAAAAAGATTATACATACCATACCCCTTACCCCT
>PVIY010062581.1:0-10824 GCA_004026745.1 Myrmecophaga tridactyla | reverse complement strand
TGGTAGTAGTGAACATTAGATGAGAGCAGTGGATAAGGGGGGGGAAGTGGACAGATTTTCCAGGACCTGGTGCGGGACTGGACACGAGCTAGGGGAGAAGCGGCTGCCAGGTTTCGGGCTGGAGCCTGGGCGGGAGTAGGAGGGGGGTGGAGGTGGGGACGGCAGAGATCACTTGGAACAGGGTGAATGTGAGAGGCCTGAGGGACGTCAGAGTGGAGCTGTCTAGCGTGGGCGGGCAGGGCAGAGCGTTCTAGCTGCAGACAAAACTTTGCAACTGGGGAGCTGCAAGCACACCGAGCTCACTCAGCGAGTGTGGGAAAGCCCGTGAGAAGGCTTCCGGGGGCCACGGCGCGGGGAGCTCACTGCAGGTCACGGGAAGGGCCAAGAACAGCGAGGCGCGGCCCGGGCCCACTCGATCCCCCCCTGGAGCGCGGGCCGGGCGCTCCTTGGGCCCCGCTCAGCCCCGCCTCCCCCAAGGAGCTCCCAGGCGGGTTCTCTGGGATCCCGACCTCGCGTCTCCAGCTCGGAATCCGCCCAGCGCGCCGACTTCGCCCCGCCCGGAGCGGCCGGCCCTTGCCCCGGGCCCCGCCCGCCCTGGCCCCGGGCCCCGCCCCTGCCCCGAGGGCCCCGCCCCCTGCCCCGAGGGCCCCGCCCCCTGCCCGAGACGCTATCCCCTTCCCCACATCCCGCGGCGTGCTGGCATTTTCTTGGCACAGTCCTTCCGAGTCGCTGCCCTCGGGTCAATGGCTGTTGTTCTCAGGGTCTCGCTAGCCTTTGCGGCGCGTCCCACTAACGACAGCCCTCTTGCCTCTGCCTTCACCCACCCTCAACCGTGCGAAGCTACGCAGGCGCCGTCGGCTTCAGGCCGGGTTTCCTGAAGTGCTGGGCGGCGCTTCCTGCCGGCGAGGGCTATCCTTGCGCACGCGCACTCGAGGTGGCCGGGCAGAACTAGCCAGGGCCTTTCGCCGACTCTGCTTTACTGCGCGTGCGCTGGGCCAAACCGGAAGCAGCCCCAGCTCCTGTCCGATGGGCTGTGGCCTGGGCTTTGTTTATAACTCTCGGGGCTGCGGCTTGAGATTTCTTCTCTCCTTCCAGAATAGCGTGTCAAAGCCTAGGTGGGGCTGGCATAGACCTTCACCTGGCGTCTCCCCCGGCCACCCAAAAGATGAAACTCCAAATCTCTTAGCCCAGGGTTCTTGATAGCCAGGCCCCAGCGTCACTTCGCAACAGCCTCTCCCAAACCCTAACTCCAAACACGGACTAGTCTGTCCCCTTGCGAGATCCACCTTATTGGTCTAACGCTCGGAGCTGATGTGGCCTCTGTGAGAACTTTCCTGAAACTGTTCTGTCCCCACGGCCAATGGGCTCTGGCGGGCTCCCACGACACTGGGACCTGCACCGCAGCTACCTGTTTTACTCCAGTGGACAGTGAGGAGGTCTTTGGGCTTTCCAAGGGCCCCTCAGACTACAAGCTCCCAGATGGCTGCACATTCATCCAACTCTGTCGCCGATGTGATGTGACCAGTAAAGACTGCTCAGTGATGACTGAAAGAAGGCAGATCTCTGTCCAGCTTGGCAATATTTATTAGTTTAGAGTAGAAATAGCAAGAGTCCATCTGCTTTGATTCTTCAGTAAAAACCATGCCTCTTGACTGGAGAGCTATCAGTCTGCCCTCCCCCATTCTCCAAACCACCTGCCCTACTACTAAGGCACTTGAGAACAGGAGGAACAGGGAAATCTCAGACCAAACCTCCTTTGGATCCTGGAGAGGGCCTGTGCTGTCCCACCAGCTCCCTTCAGCCACAGCTGAACAACAAAAGAGCGGGGAAGGACCTTCACAGGGCAGGAAGAGCAACCTCTCAAATGCTGATGTTAGGCACAAGGACAATGCCAGCACCACAGAGGGGCCAGTAACAGGAGGAATATTTTGGCTCAATGTGTAACTGAGGAAGACACTTGATAATAAGGCTTAGGGGCCTCTAAGGCCATAGCTCCAGCCCATCTTTCTTTCTAGGAGAGTACTAGAAGCTGGAGGGTAGGTGTGGGGGCCCCCAGAGTTCCTTACAGAGAAAAGGGGGCTGAGCATCAGGGTAAGGGAAGAAAGAATCTGAGTTTCCCAACTCCCCCCTCTCCAGAGAAGTTAATGCTTCTGCTTAAGCACCTCCAAAAAGAAAGAGATACAGATACTGCAAATAAATGAATAAATTGTGCTCCTCTTTTGAGGGCGACATCACCTAAAGAAGGTGGGGTACCCCTGGAATCCATAAGTGCTGTGGGGGGGTTCAATCCCCTGCAGCCCCAGTACACTGGGCAAGGCAGGTGTCACTACCCCCCACCCCTTAGGAGCTGATTTGACTGAGAAGAGCTGAGAAGTCCATATCCGCAATGGAGGAGAAGTCTTCGTCCCCTGAGAGGAGGCCGTTGGGGAGTGCCGAGGCTCCCATGGTGGTGGGAGCTGGGTCAGGGGGCCTCTGAGACCCTGTCACCAGGCGAGTTATAGCCTCAGGGTATTCCATCAGCATGGGCTCGGCTGTGTGGGGGGCCATGGATGCACCCTGGTTCAGCAACTGCTGAAACTCAGAGTTGTCGACGGATGCCAGGTCCGTGAACACGGCTGGGTCTGTGCTGTTGCCGAGGAGGGCCCCCAGGTCTTCATCGGTATCAAACTGCAGCTGTAGCAGGGCCTCTGTCAGTGTCCCTTCCCCAGCGTGGGTGGTCTTGGGGGCAGGTGGGAGCAGCACTGGGGCCTGGGGCAGAGCTGATGCGATGGCTGGGGCAGGGGCCAGGGCCGGGGGCAGGACCTGGGCAGGGGCCTGGCTTGGGATCTGCCCGGAAGGGAAGACCATGGGGGAAAACTCCTCAATGTTGATGGTGCTGAGGGGTGGCGTAAAGGGATAGGGCTGGGGGGCTAGAGAAGAGAGGCAGAAAGGCAGGGGTCAGAGAAGGCCCTGGAGACCCACTCATCCCCTTAGCCCCCCACCCCTTTCAATAGTGCTTAGGAGCAACTTCTCCCTAGGGAGTCACCGCCAACACACCAGCTCCTTCCTCTCACCCAATCCAACCCAGCCTGTAGGGTCCAGTTCTAGCCCCACCTCCTCCTTGGAGCCCTCCCTGACTACTCCAGCCTGGCCGTAAGCTCTCTCACCATAACCTCCTCACTTCACAGCTGCTAAACCAAGCCCTGAGATGGGATGAACCCAAGGGACACCCAGAGAGTAGTGGCCTGGAGCAGGGCATGTTGTCATTCTTTTCTGAGCCACCTGCAAGCACATATATTTTGCTACTTTAGAGGTGATTTATTTTGGTTCCCTAATTAACTGAGATTTAAGGCAGAAAATGAATTTTTTTTTTTTACTTCCTGGAACCAGTGGTTCTCAGACCTCAAAATGCATCAGCATCCCTGAGAAGTTGCTGGTTCCTGGGCCACACTTCCAAGGACTGATTGACTAGGTCTGCAGTAAAGCCCAGGAATCTGCATCTTCACCACACGTCAGATACCTCTGACAAAGGTAATCCAGGACTCACCCTGAGAAACATGGGTGCAAGAGAAAGTTGCTTCAGACAACACCTACTGGTGAGGCTGATTCTTCTGTTTGTCTCCCTCCCAGAAGGGGTCTAAACCAAGGCTGAACAGATCTGAACTGGCAGTTCCAGTGGACAGAGGAAAACCTTACCTGGCTTAGGGACAGAAGCTGAGCTGCGGGAAGGCACAGCAATGCGCCGGGGTGGAGGCCGGGGGTCAGCGGGGCCTGCAGGGCAAGGGCTGGGTCAGCTTTCAGCCTGCAGAGGTCCACCCTCCCCAAGCTCCAAGGGTCTCCCCTCTACCTTGCTGTCATGTTCAAGCCCCTTCTCTCTAGCTTGCCCTCACACTGGCCTTACCATTGAAAGGACTCTTTTTCATGATGCTCTTGAAGGTCTCATATGTCCTCTTGCGTTTCTCCTCGATCCGGTGACGATCATCTGGGAAAGGAATGGGGAGAAGTGGGTCCCACTCTTCTCAGCACGGCCCCCAGAGCCCTCAAAGGGCCCTCTGGAGGAAAGTGATGGGCTAGGCCTTCCTGAGATGCTGTCTTCCAATCTCACCAGGCACTGAGAAGGCTGCTATATGACACTCAACAATTCTGGGAAGCTTGCAGCTTTCTGAGAAGGCCTCTGTTGCCTGACTCTGCTCCTCCGAAGGCCACATGGGTGATTCCAGGTTAATGGAGCCATGCTCTGGGGAACAGGAGCCCTTGCAGGGGTGTCCTAGCCTCCAGCTCATTCTCTTACCTGCCGGGCTCACATTCTAGCTCATCCCTAGCCTAGATCCAGACCTGGGTATAACTACTCTGCTCTCTGGGGCAAATGAGGTACAACAGGCTTCAGACTTCAACATACTTTTACTCTTCTCTTTGACAGTCTGATAGTTTGGTTTGGGGCTTTCAGAACTGTCTTTCTGACCACCACAGCACTTGGATAACTCCAAAGCCCTTCAATCCCATCAGTCCAAAGCCAACCTCACCATCTCCCCTCAGAAACCTGATTCTTTCTCCTGTGTTTCCTTACTACCCATCTGCCCTCTCACCAAAGCTAGAAACCTTGCAATCATCCTCAACATCTCCCCCTTTCTCACTCTCCGCATTCACTAATTCAGCACATCTTTACCGAGCACCTAGTATGCGTCAGACTCCATTCTAGCCACTGGGGAGTAAGCAGACAAGGTCTCTGCTTTCAAAATGATAGAGACGGGACACAGCCACAAACACAAATAAGAAAATCTCCAGAAGTGACAGGAGCACGGAGGCAGACAGGCTGGGTGCTGTAACAGACCCGCCAGTGAGCTGGAGTGGCTCATTTAGAGGTGGTCAGGGAAGGACTGGCATGAAGCTGTCACCAGAAGACCCGGGAGCTAGGCCTTCCGGGTAGAGGCAACAGCCAGCACACAGGCCAAGGGCTGGTGGGGCTGAGGCCGGACAGCCAAGGAGGGGAGTGGTAATTGTGGTCTTTCTTGCTTTGCGCTCCTGCAGGCTTCACGCTGCATCTCATCTCCCTGGACTCCTGCAACATCTTGGCCTCCCTGCCTCGAGTCTCCCCTTCTCTGATCCTCTGACACGTGGCCGCCAGAGTGAGCGCGCAGATCTGCACATCACTTCCTTGCTGGTAAATCTCGGATGGCTCTCCCACTGCCTTCAGAATGAAACCGTGGGTGAACGCCTTGAGCGTAACATCCGAGGCCCTCCTGTGTCTGGGCCTGCTCACGGCCCAACGTCGACGCCCACCTCAGAGCCGTCTCTGAACACGCCGTGCACTTTTCATGAACCGTCTTCCCAGATGGGTCCACATGCCTCAGGTCTTTCTCCAATTTAAATGGCGCCTCCTACCCGTAGCTCTCCTCTGCTCCCGGCCTCTGGGCTCCCACAAACACTTTGCGCAAACCTCCCCCTGTTGTGCAGTTATTGTGTGACTTGAGGATTTCCTTCCTCACGTGACTGTGCTTCTGAAGGGCAGGACCATGTCTTATTCAAGATGAATTTGGTATTTGCAACACCAAGCACAGGCCCTTGGCACCAAGCGGGCACTCAATAATTATTTGTAGAAACAATCAATGGCAGTTTTGGAGGGGTTGCTGCTCCCAGTACACACACACCCATAAACTAGATCACAGGTTTTCGGTAAAGGATTATTCTGCTATTCCTACTGTGGGCAGATGCCTGAAAGCCTTGACCCAACCCTGGCTGTGTGCTAGTGACAGGGGACATGGCATGGAAACCGGACCCTGGAGCCAGATGGCCTGGGTTCAAATGCTGGCTCTGCTGCAAAGTAGCCAAAACCTCCGTGTGCCTTGACTTTCTTATTTGGAAAACAGAGATGATGTTACCTACCACAAAAGGTCGGTGAGAGAACAAAATCAGTGAATTCACTGAAGGGCATGGAACAGATATGTAGTAGTTCAGTACCTCTGGGCTAGCATTATTTAACGAGGCAAGAGACAGATGATGCATCTATGTAAATTCCAAGCCCTGGCCCCAGCTTTTGGTCCTCAACGACAGCCTCAGACATCCAGCCGTGGCCTCTCTCCTTGGGTGGAGCCGGCTGGCCCTGCTGCTACCCACCCCGAGTGCGTACCTGTGTCTGGCAAGTACTGGAATTCCATGGGCTCGCTGAGCTCCCGGTCCGAAGGCCGCCGCAGCTGCATGGAGACGCGCACAGGGGCCTGCAGGCTGGGATCAGCATAGGGAGGCGTCCGGAACACAATGGCCACTTGTCGGTGCACATCAGCTTGGGAAAAGGAGCCTCGGGCCTCCCAGCCAGGTCCCGTGAAGCACACCTCAATGTCCTCTGCAGAAGAAGGGGCAGCAGAGTGTGTGCCCTGCTGGCATCCACTGACAGCCCTGCCCACCCCCACCCCCACTGGTGCTGTCTGCCTCCTGGGATACATCTCCCTAGTGCCCATCTGAGGCCCCCAGGGTGTTGGGGGAAGGGGGGATTAAAGCTGTGCCCTGAATCTCGCCATCTCTGCTAAGCCTCGCCCCTCACCTCCTGCTCCAAAGAGCCCAGCTCTGTCCTGTGGTGTGTACCTTTCTGCACCTTATCACACAGCAGGAAGATCTCATCCCCTCCGAGGCAGCTCCCGGAGTTTCTGTTCACTCGGCAGATCTTGAGCTCGGCAGTGTTGGGGGCGCCTGAGGGTTGGGAGTAAGACAAGACGCTCTGAACCGCCAGAGGTCCCCTTGGAGACACAATATTGCTGCCCAGCCCAGAGTCAAAGGGCTGCCCAGAGCTTGCAGCCCACACCTCTGAGCCAAATTCAGCCTGTCCCTTGACCCTGGCTCCTTGGCCTAACCAATTTAGCAGCTATTTATCAACTAGCACCTACAATGTGCCCAGCACTGTTCCAGGCACTAAGAATATAGCAATGCACAAATCCTCCACACCTCTGCCTCACCGAGTTTATGGTCCAGTGGGAACCAATCTGCTGGTGCCTCTTCTTTCTCCACCTGACCCGAGCAAGCTGCAAGGCCCAGTTCATACCTACCCTGGCAACAAGGCTGTCCTCCCCCATACATCCTGCTTTCTCATCCTTGGGGCTCCAGAACCCTTTTATTTTCATCCATCCTGCTTAATGAAAGACCGCTGCTGGTCAGTGTCAGCTCAATTGATCTGTGAGCTCCCTGGGAGGATTCATCATTCATCATCGCTAACTTTATCTTGTTCTTGGGAGGTCATTTCCTGGAATTACTAGTACTATTTGGGGCACACACTCCTAGGCTTTTTTTTTTTTAACGGTAAAATATAACATATATACAAAGCATAGAAAGAAAAACAATAATTTTCAAAACACACTTCAATAAGCAGTTACTGAACGGATCCCAGAGTTTGTCATGGGCTATCATTCTAACATCTCAGATTTTCCCTTCTAGTTGCTCCAAAAACTGGTAGCTAGAAAGAATATTAATATAATGTTTCAGCAGTCATACTCATTTGTCAAATCATATTCTCTGTTATACCTCCTCCTTCTCCTTTGATCCTTCTCCCAATCTATAGGGATCTTAGAGCAATGCCAGTTCTGACTTTCATTTTGGAAAGGGATGTCGACACTAAAGGATTGGGGGTGTAATTAATTGATAACTTGGAGAGGCTGGTCCCTCTGAGTTTCGGGACTTATCTGACTTGGGAATTCTTTGGGAATTATAGGTTCCAGGAAGACAAACCTAGTGCAAGAAACCTTTATAGCATTTCAGTTCAAGCCCTAGGTATTCTTAAGGGTCCAAAGGAGAGATGGTGATTGGGATTTAGCAAACCACGGCAATTAGCAGTATCTAACTGAGCATGCATCACAGCAGTCTCCAGAATAGCCTCTTGACTCCATTTGATCTTTCTTGGCCACTGATGCCTTATTTTATTACACTTCCTTCCCGCTTTTTGGTCCAGAAGGCATTGCCGATGCCAGGGTGCCAGAGCCAGACTCATCCTCGGAAGTCATGCCCCATATTGGCAGGAAGATTTTTACCCCGAAATGCCTAGCCTGTTTTTACAGATGGAATACCAACCCCCTCCACACATACATATCCCCTTACCAGTGGTAGCAGAGCCTGTCCCCTCCAGCCCCTCATCACAGGATACTAAAAATGCATCAGACTCCCTGCCAGGCCTGGAAGCTGCACCCTGAGGGCAGCTCCAGGTCTCCTCTGCCGTGTCTCCCAGCCAACCCTCAGTGAGGCACAGAGATGACAAATGCACCCAACGACGGACAGAAGCCCGAGCTCCATTCCGGGGTGCACCCACCCCAACCCTCTTCCTCCTCCCCAGGCCCATCCCTCTCCCTTGCCCACAGCTCCCTGGTGACTCACGGTTGTCAAAGATGGGATGGGAGAGGACGGGCGGCAGGCGGAGGGGCCTGCCTGCCGGGTCCCGCACTGTCACCTGGAAGCAGAGCCGCACAGCATTCAGGTCGTAGTCCCCTCGCTGCTCTTCTATGGGGACTGCAGAAAAGCAAACGGTCAGGAGAGCCGGGGGACAGCGCTGGGGAGAGGGAACGCTGGGCGGGGAAGGCTGATCAGTGGCATGGGAAATAGTAGGAATCTTAGAGGAGTAGGAAGAGAAGGTTCTAGACCCATCACTGGCTCTACCTGTGACCCTGATGCCACGCCTCTCTCAGTGCTCCCAGTGGTAAAAAGGGAGTGTGCACTGAACGGGCAGCGACATCCCGTGTGTCCTGTGAGTCTCGGCCAATGAGGGAGAGAGGCAGGGAAGGTGGCCTCAGGAGGTGACGGAGGGCAGGGGTGCTCCAAACAAGCCCTTGGCCTTAGTACCCTCACCCCTTACCTTGGAAGGGGTTATTGTTGGTCTGGATGCGCTGGCTGATGGCTTGCTCCAGGTCTCGTTTCTTCACGCATTGGATCCCAAGGTTCTGAAAGCTGAGTTCCCGCTCCAGCATCAGTCCTACTGTCTCCAGCAGAGTCTAGACCTTCCTGCCTTATTCAGTTGTGCCCCCCCACTCCCAACCAGACCATCTCTCTGTGGTCCAAGAGCTTCCCATCGTGCCGCAGTAAAAACCACTCCTGACCTCAGGCTTGACAAGCCCCCGTGTGACGTGGCCCCTGCCTACCTCCTCCAGCCTCAGGGGTCCCCTTTTCTGTCTCTACAAACACAGTCAACTCATTCCCACTTCAAAGCCTTTGCACTCGTTCTTTCTGCTTGGAATGTTCTCTCCCTGCTTCAGTTTTTCCTCATCATCAAAGTCTTAGCTGAGACAGGCCTTGCCTGACTTTCCAATCTAAAGAAATAACCCCCGCCCCAGGTTATTCTTCACAGCCAATTACTTTGTTTTATTTTCATCACTGAAATGATCACTCTAACACTACCTTGTTTATTTATTTGTCTATCTATTTACAGCCTGTCTCTGTCTACTGGTATGTGAGCTCCAGGGGAGATGGCTGGTTTGTGGTTTTTCTTTCTTAGCACAAGCAATGTGACACCGAGGGACCTGCCCTTCCAGCCACAGGGGTTAGGGGTTCAGAGATGATTAGGGCCCCATTCCTGCCCTCAAGGAGCCCACATCTGCTAGAGAGAATAAACGCACAAGAATATTTTCAAAACAAAGCAAGTCTGCTTTGCAGAGCTGGGGACAGAGAAAGGAATGAGGAATTCTGCCCTGTGTACAGAAAGGGGTGACACTGTCACAGCTACACGAGACCCTCCCACCTTCCCGTCATCGCCTCCTACTCCCAGGTCCTGTGGGGAGTTCACCTGTGGATGCAGCGGTCCGGGCAGAGCTCAGCCTCATAGAAGCCATCTCGGCAGTCCTTCCCCACAAGCTCGTGGGGGTGAGGCCGGTGAGGGGGATCCTTGGTAACCAGGGAGATGCGAACTGTCCCTGGCCCTGTGTAGCCATTGATCTGTCCAAAGTACAGAGAGCACCTAGAGGCCCAAGAATTGCAATCCCACCTCCCAGACACAGAGGGCACAGAGGCCTGAAGGCAGGCCACTTCTGCAGCCTCTCCCCAGTCCCCAATCTGTTGTGCTCCCCGCTCCACTCCCAGGAACCAGTGGCCGGGTGCTGACCTTGATGGTGGGGTGGGTCTTTGTGGTGTCCGTGCTCCGCTCGCCTGGGATACTGCCCGCTGAGCGGCCCTCGCACTTGTAGCGGAAGCGCATGCCCCGCTGCTTGGGCTGCTCAATGATCTCCACATAGGGACCAGAGGCCTGGACTGGCTCTGCGGGGGAGATGCAGGCCACTGTCCCCACTGCCCCTCACCCTTTCCCTGCCTGCCACCCCCCACCTGGAACCATTGAGGAAGGACAGTATACTTACCTGAGGGGAAGATGAGGGGGAACAGGTCTGAAAGGGGAGGGAGACAAGGGTCAGCAAGCCACTTCCCATCCTCACCAGGTTCCCCTGGAGTGAAACTGAGTCAGGGCCTGCTTTCTAGACCCTGTAGGGAGACTATGGGGTGGGGTGAAGGAACTCCAGAGACATCTGTTTCCCGAGGGAAAACAAGGTACGGTGTCCTCCTTTGACTAAGGGAAACTAAGTCAAGGCCTTTTCTACTTCATAAAGAAAACTAAGAGGATGCACTCCCCCACCCCTCTTCCTGAAAGGAAACTGAGTCAGCTACATTCTCCTCTAACAGGTAAACTAAGTCAACACTGCCCCCATGGACCCTGGGGGGAACCTGTGTCAGGGCCCCGCACCCCCACCCCCACCCAAGATGGAAATCGAGTCCAGCCCCCCCTTCCACCCAGAGGGGAAACTGAGTCAGGCCCCTTCACGCCCGGCCCACCCCGCGTCACCATCCGGCCGGGCCTTTCCCTGCGCGGCACCCGCTCGCGATGGAATGGGT
>PVIY010062580.1:0-10817 GCA_004026745.1 Myrmecophaga tridactyla | reverse complement strand
TAACCTCATTTCATTTTGGATTTTAGTAATAGGCTTCATGTCCTTCTGCCACTGAATCATTCATACACCCCTTTCTTCTTTTTTAATATAAGCACCCTGTGCTGGTTTGAACAGAAGTATGCCCCCTAAGAAAAGCCATGTTTTAATGTAAGTCCCATTTCATAAAGGTAGAATAATCTCTAGTCAATACTGTATGTTTTAAACTGTAATGAGATCATCTCCCTGGGTGATGTGATTTAGTCAAGAGTGGTTGTTAAATTGGATTAGGTGACGACATGTCTCCACCCGTTTAAGTGGGTCTTGATTAGTTTCTGAAGTCTTATAAAAGAGGAAACATTTTGGAGAAAGAGATTCAGAGAGAGTGACACTATGAAGCAGAGAGTCCACCAGCCAGCGACCTTTGGAGATAAAGAAGGAAGACGCCTCCCGGGGAGCTTCTTGAAACCAGAAGCCAGGAGAGAAAGTTAGCAGATGACGCTGTATTCGCCATGTGCCCTTCCAGCCAAGAGAGAAGCCCTGACTGTGTTCGCCATGTGCCTTCTCACTTGACAGAGCAACCCTGAACTTCATCGGCCTTCTTGGACCAAGGTATCTTTCCCTGGATGCCTTTGATTGGTCACTTCTATAGACTTGTTTTAATTGGGACATTTTCTCGGCCTTAGAACTGTAAACTAGCAACTCATTAAATTCCCCTTGTTAAAAGCCATTCCATTTCTGGTATATTGCATTCCGGCAGCTAGCAAACTAGAACACACCCACAGCTATAAATCATCCTCTGAACACTGATTTTCCTGCATCCCATAATTTCTGTATGATGTGGTTTCCTTTCCGTTTGTCTCAAGATATTTACAGATTTCCACTGTGATTTATTTTTTGACACTTTGATTGTTCGAGTTTGTTGTTTAACTTCCAACTATTTGTGTATTTTCCATTACATTCTCCTATAGATTTCTAAGCCTAAAGCAGCAGAATACATATTTTTCTGCAGTACTCATGGATCATTCTCTGGGATATACCAGCTATTTGTTAACAACACAAGTCTCAATAGATTAAAATATTTGAAATTATGCAAAGCATCTTCTCTGACCACAGTGGAATGAAACTATAAATCAATAACAGAATGAAATGGAAAATGCACAGATATATGGAAGTTAAACAACAAATTCCAATAATCAAAGGGTCAAAAAATAAATCAGGATGCATGGGTGGTTCAGTGCTTAGAATTCCCGCCTTTCATACGGGACACACAGGCTTGATTCTGGGACCATACACCCAACAATAAATAAATAAATAAATAAACAAACAAACAAACAAATAAATAAATAAATAAATAAAATGAATCACAATGGGAATCTGAAAATATCTTGAGACAAATGGAAAGCATACCAGAAATTTTGGGATGCAACAAAATGACCATTCAGAGGATGTTTTATATCTACAGATGCTTATATTTAAGAAGAAGCAAGATCAAAATCATACCTGGAGGAACTAGAAAATATGAGCAAACTGAATCTAAGGCTATTGGAAGGAAGGAAACAATAAATATTAGCATACTGAAGTTCAATAAAATGAAGAGAAAAACAATTGAAAGAACCAATGAAACTAAAATTTGGTTTTATAAAAGATCAATAAAATTGCAAATGTTTGACTACACTGAAAATAAAGAAATAGAGGAAGCTTGTTACTAAAATCCAAAATGAAAAGTGGTTATTAATAGATATTAATAAATTAAAACATTTAGAAACAAATACTATGAACATCTATATGCCAACAATCTGGATAAACTACAAGAAATGGACAACTTGCTACAAATTTAACTTTCATAAATTGATTCAAGAGGAAATTGGAGACTTCAACAGACCCATTATAAATAAAGAAATTCAATCATCAGTAATCAAAAACCTACCACAAGAGGGAAGTCCAGGACCAGATAGCTTGAATAGTGAATTCCACCAAACATCACAGAAAAATTAATTCCATTACTACTGAATCATTTTGAAATCGAAGTGGAAAGAACTCTTCTTAACTCATACTGTGAGGCTAACATTGTGACACCAAGGCAACGTAAAGACATAATAAAAAAGAAAAACTAATGCTCTGATGAATAAAGATGTAGAAATTTTCAACAAAATGCTAACAATCTGAATCAAACAGAATAGTAAAGAAATTATCCACTCTGACCAAGTGGAGTTGACCTCACAAATACAAAGGTGTACAAAACAAAACAAAAAAATGAATGTAATACACCACATTCACAGAATGAAAGGGAAAAATCATATAATCTCAACTGATGCACAAAATGTGTTTGACAAAAAGCAATGCCCGTTCATTATAAAATCAATCAGAAAAGTAAGAGTAGGAGGTAACTTTGTCAGTTCAGTGAGGGCATTTATACAAAAACGCAGTTAATATATATTTTAGCATTTTTATTGTATAAAATAACATATATACAAAGTAAAGTAAGAAAAAAGCAATAATTTTCAAAGCACACTTCAGCAAGTAGTTACAGAGTAGATCCCAGAATTTGTCATGTGCTACCATTCCATCATCTCAGACTGTTTGTTCCAGCTACTCCAAAATGCTGGTGGCTAGAAGGAATATTAATACAATGATTCAGTAGCATTATCATTTGTTCATTCCCATTTTCTCTATTATACCTCCTCCTTCTCCTTTAATTTTTCTACCAACATACAGGGATTTTTGGGGAATGTCAGTTCTGACTTTTTCATGCTGAGGAGGGATGTCCACACTAAAAGATAGGGGGATGTAATTCATTGATAACCTTGGAGAGGCTTGTGCCTCTGGTTTTCAGGATTTATATGACCTAGGAACCCTTGGGAATTATAAATTTCAAGAAGGAAAACCTAGTGCATGAATCCCTTATAGAGTCTCAGTTCGGGCCTTAGGAAATACAGCTAATGTTACACTCAAAGCTGAAAGAGTCCAGGCCTTCCCCTTGAGGTCTGAAACAACAGAAGGAAGTGCATTTTCATTATTGCCATTCAGTATTGTACAGGAAGTTTAGCCAAATAAATTAGGCAATGAAATGAAATAAAAGGCATCCAAATTTAAAAGAAAGAAGTGCAACTGTCTGTATTCACAGACAACATGACCTTTATATAAAAAATAGAAATTCATCCAGGAGAAAACTCCTAGAGCTCATAGATGGATCTAGTCAAATGTATGTGCCAAGTTTAATTGAAAAAATCTGTTGTGTTTTCTATACCAGCAAAGGTAGTTCCTAGCTGGAAGTTTTATAAAATTCATCCAGCACAGCATTAAAAAGCAAAATAGCTAGGGATAACTTTAACTCAAGGGGTAAGGCACTTGTACATGGAATATTATAAAGTGCTGCTGAAGTAAATGAGACAGGACCTATGTAAATATCTAGACACCTGTTTTCTAGGTGATCTATAGTTTGAACATGATCCCTATCAGATCCCCACGATCCATTTTAGCAGAAATGTAAAACCTGATCCTCATTCATATGGAATTACACTTCACCAAAACTTCAGTACCACAATCAGTTGCTGTATTTATTTCCATGACTGTTTGCTGTTTGACAGGAGGCACAATGTATTACTCTTTCTTCATTATCAAATGACTGCTTAGTGATTACCATACAGCATGGCTGAATAAATATTTGTTGAATGACTGAAAATAAATAATTGAGTGAGTTGAACAGACATGGCTAACTATAGAGGAGAAAGGAAAACCAGTGAAACAAGCAGAAGACTTGTTGAGAGAGGGCAGCCCCATAAATCAGGTCAAATATCAGAAAAGAGAAATCAGAGACAAAGTATTGTAGTGCTCCCAGAACCTCTCTCGTGAACCAGTGATAGGGGAATCATTATGGGAAACTTGCAGCTAAAGACAGGTGACCTCACAGAAGGAGACCACTGGGATAAGAGATGAACATGAAGCCCAGGGCTTTCTTCCAAGGGTCAAAACTGACCCAAGTTTGCATTGCATTACCTTTGCCTCCAGAGAACTAAATATCTTAGGGAGCAGAGAGACAAAATAATGCTTCATTTAAAAGGCTCATGGGAATTAAATTCATAAAAGCATGGAAACATAGATGCCTTGCCTATACTATCTCAAGCCTAGTTTATCAATCTCTAGTAAGGTAGAAACACTTTTCCCTTCTAGAGACCTCATGAGTATTTACATATTTCTGTGCTGCCTGGGAGCAGAGCTTCCAACTTCAAGCATCCTTCAAGGAAGATCCTGCTTTGGTGAACTCAGATGCATCTTTGATAATTTCAGGGTGAGTCACAAAGTCTGATATAATGACTGTGGGAAATGTATTATAAGTCCAGTACCCTATTAATTGAGAGAAACTTTAGGGGCATCAACAAGGCTAACACAGAGAGTTAATCATCCAAAGTTCTACCCAGGTAAAAAGCTTGTGGTTGAGGGAGATGATGAATACACTAAAGCATCTTCTTTCCCATATCTGTCTCATCTAATGTTAGCTCACACTGATGTGCTTCCTTCATGGAGGTATCTTGTTAACCATATTTATCAATTTATTCTTAAAATCATTCAACATAAACCCATTCATTAATTCCTTCATAGTAGACACTAAGTGTTACTCTCAGAATAAATGAATGTGTAAGTCAGTGTTCTTTATTTCAAAGAGATTGCATCTAAATATGGCAACAAACATAGGTATGAGCACATGCAATATCCTGAGGTGGAAACTGAAGTCCTGGTGAAGTGCATCCAAAGTTTGGACTCATCTGTTGAGGTTCGTGAAGGATTCCCACGTGTGCTGTGAATTGTACTGAGCCTGGCAGAAGGAATATTTTCCTTACATTAGCAATTCTAAGAGGTGAAGATGATATAAACCCACCAAGAAAAGAATATGGGGACAAAAATGTGCAATTGATATATTTGTAGGGTGTGGTCAAGTTTGAAAGTAGATCTTAATATCTGATGAACAATGATAGGGAGGTTGTGAGAAAAGCAACATGAGCTAGGGAAGGTTGTCAGCAACATTTAGGGGTATCACTTTAGGGTGTGAGAAAAGGAACCTCAGCTTTGGCAGCTTGTCAGCAGCCAGATAACACAGAGCCTTGCATTTTGTCCACAAGATTAATATTGATGTTTGAAGTTATTGGAGAGTCAGTGGAGGGTTTACCAAAGGTGATGTTCAAGAAAATTCTTGCTCTGTGGAAAGGTCTGAATCAGTTTCTGTTGTCAAAAACCTGGGGAAGTGATGAGGGCTGGAAATTGCACAGTGGTAGTGGGCTTGGAGGTTTGGGGAATGAGTACGGGTGGGGTTGAATCACAGCATATACAAATATCCTTCATTAATGTTAAGCAGACTGTCAGACACATTATAGTCATTATTTTTTCTTAATTCTGTCAATTATTTAATGAAATTGATATTTCTGTTCTGAATTATTAAATGAAATTGATATTTCTGTTCTGATCTAATGGGAGATGAATTGAGATTTATAGAAGAGTCATATTCTTTTCCAAAGCATGTAATCACATTTGGAATGAAGCTCAGATTTTGTTCCTAGATTTTGCATTTCACTAATAATTTTACTTCTTCATAAATCTAATTTTAAAATAGGGTGCAGTGCGATTGTAGCTCAGCAGTAGAATGCTTCCCAATCCCTTCCCATGTAAAAATAAATAAATAAATAAATAAATAAATAAATAAATAAATAAATAAATAAATAAATAAATAATTTTAAAAAGCAGTGTGAGACATAAAAATAATCGCAAGTATAGTAGAGACAGTTTCCAAAAAATCGCACCCATTTTTTGCTTATTCTGAACATCTTCCATCCATACTATCACATTACATCTATGTGTTATAAATGACAGTTTCACTGACTCTCTTTGTTTTTGATGACCTGGATATTTTTCAGGGGTATTTGCAAGTTATTTTGTAAAATGTTCCTCAGTTGGAATTTGTTTGATGTTCTCCTCATGATTAGACTGGGATTATAGGTTATGGAGGAAGACACCAGAGATAAAATTCTACTGTCATTACATTATGTATCCAGGGCACATTCCGTCAATGTCAATTTTCACTGTTGATGTTGACATTCATCAACAATGCTTGCCAGGTTTCCCCACTTTAAATTTCCTCATTTTCTTGATTTTCCGTATATCACCTTTGGGAGGGGGTTAGTACTTGAAGACACTTTAGGAGTGGGAATCAACTCACCTTGAGACAGCAGTACCTACATAAAGTTCTGCATGTGTTTGCATGGGAGATTTTTGTCTTCTTAGCCATAAATTAAATATTTTCTTTTAATCATTATAGAATTATGACCTTTATTTTATACTTTGGGTTGTGATTCAATACTACTTTATTCATTTTATTGTGAGGTTTATTTCAGTTTGGGCAATGGGATATCTTTCAGAGGTGCTCTATGTGTCTTGGATTTATCCCTATCATTGAATGTTTCATTTTAGTACCTACTTAATTTCTGGTGGTACAAGATGCTCCGGGTTCTTCCTGTAAATTTCTATTTCAGGTCTAGGGTCAGCCATTTCTCCAAGGAAACTTTTATTGAAGAATGGTGTTAAAATAAAGGTCTGGGTACTATGTGTGTTCCGTGTTACTAGGACATCTAGGCAGTCTCCAAAGACAGAGTAAGAAAATATACATTTGTCTGCCAAGATGTGCATATACACAGACCCATAAACATTTCCACAGGTAACCCTCTATCTATGTTAACTTACTCGTGCTGATGTGTCTCACTCTAAACTATTACCAGGTGGAACATTCTAGTGTCCTGCCCTTGCTTATGGTTAACCACCCACTTTGCAGTGGGAAACGTACACTTCTCACCTGACATCATCTACATAATGGCTTCATTCCAGTGTACATGTGCAGATTTAATAGAATTGTCAACCTGCTGTCTGGTGAGATAAACTTTATCCACTAGAACACAGTACTTATGCTTTCTGTCCCCTTTATTTTCCAGACTGTATTCATATCCAGTATTACCATTTCAGCACCTTTTCCCCTCATCACCTCAGTAGCTGTGTTTCATACATTTGTAATACAATTAGATTGTTTTATCACATTTTGCATTCCATCCTTGCATTCCAAGTATCCTGAAAATTAATCTTTTATTTGCATATAATAAGGGTTATTCTTTGTTTTGTAAAAGTCAGTTTAACAAATACATAAAGTCAGGTGTCTATAATTATAGTATTATAGAGAATAAATTCACTGCTCCAAAAAGTGCTCTCTTTTTCACCTATTTAACCTTCTTTCCCTCTCCCCAATTCCCTGAAACTACTGTTCATTCTATTGTCTGTATTATTTGGACTAATCCAGAAAGTCTTATAATTTAAATTATATGTATGTATGATATTAAGACTGCTTTGTTTCAGTTACCAGTATTTCTTCCTATAGAACAGAGCTCAAAGAATATTAAGGAATGATGAGAAAGAAAGACAGACAGGATCAGGGGGTCTGAAGACCAGCCATAACAAACAGCAGACAGCTTTATTTTTAACCAGATTCTGCCTACATACTACAGGGTGACAAAGGCATGCATGCATTTCCTGAGGGAACAGAGTGCTCATTTTTCAGTGCTCTCTCCCTTCATACTTAACATAACTATTTGGGGTAAACATTCTCTTCCTCCCAGACTGCTCTACATAACAATCTCCACAATTTGCTGCTGCCACCACCCTGTTGCCAGCTGCTCCCAACAAATTCTGCAGTTCTTGTTTTTAACCCTTGCTCCTACATTTCCCCCTTTTTATTTCATTAGCTGAGATGATTGTGCCCGTTTTAGGTTGCCCTTAAGCTCTGAAGGAAGGGTCTTACCCATCACTGGTTACCAATCAAGCTCTCTGACTTCGATTCAGGAGGGAACCAAGGGCTTTTACCAGAATCACGTTGTTAGCACAGCTCTGCTTAATGGCGTGGCTTGCTGCTTTGAACATTTGTTGTTTGATACAGCTGAGGAGGAAAAGAATCTATATAAATAGCCCCAAACCTAAACCTATAGTAGTCAAAAAATGATGTGACTTCCACCAATAAATAGGATTAAGATTTTTTAGGTCTTGGGTAAGTGATTGTATAACATCATTTCCATAGGCTACATGTAAATTATTCTGTGATGTTTCTAATACCCTTTTTTGTAATTTTAAGATATCGAGACTTAAACTATCCAAATGCCCCAAAAGATGCCTCTTTACTTTTTCTAATTCTATTTCAGAATGATTATATTTTAAAAGAGGTAATACAAAAATTGCTCTCATTCCAGTCACATTTTAAACTTCGTAAAAAATTTAAATTATACATTTGCTCTCCAATATGAATCAATGTTGTCTCTATATCATTTAGTCTATTATTAATTTGCTCATCAATATGAGATTGACTATGCCACAGTTCACTGGCATCTCTAGACCATTCTCTAACATAATGCTGCATCTGTATAGTTTGATGCAATGTGGTTCCTGCGACCACAGCCGCTGTGATGCTTCCAATGATTCCAATGACAGCTGCAATAATGAGTCTAATTAGTTTCTTAGTCCTTTTTAGATATTCTTTTGCCAAATGGATCAGGATTTGTGTTTCTGAAGAGGATTGCAAAGATCTTGATATCTGCACAGGCAGCCAAATACCTCTTTTTCTCCCTGTTGCTATAATTGTCTCATTTTCCTGCAACATAAGTGCTTGGAGACAGGTGAATAGAGAACAATTCTCACAATTAAAAGTTTGATTTCTTATATGCATATAACCTTTAACAAATACGTATGTATCTCTAGTACATATTTGCATATAGTGTTTATGGCTGCTATTTAAAGAGAAGTTATAGTTACCAGAATTTGCTATAAAAATTGGTCTCAGTCCTAGGAAAATTTTCTATAAATTTCTTTGACTAATGTTATATTTATCATCCCATGGATTTGGCACAAATGTCCTCTGTGTATTAAACACTGATTTAGCTTGTCTGTCCATATATAGTTCTCAGTTATCTCTGAGTTAGAGATGGGAGGCCCCACAGATGATAACGGTGCAATCCATATGACATAACTGCCATCCTTTCCAACTTTCTTTCCTATCTAATAGGCAACTATCACTTGATTCTATAGAGTTAAAAGAGTGATATACATGTAAGTAATTAGGAGAATCATTCTTGATATTAAACCATGTAGTTCGATTACTTATTGCCATACACAGTAATTCATACTTATGCATATGGGTCTTTCTAAAAATAGAGAAGTTAAATTTGACACCATCTTTCTTCTTCCTTAAGTAGTTTTGGAAGCCTAGAATTTACTGGACCTGGGAATCCTAAGCCAGTATTCAGATATATTGGTAAGGTTGGATCTGCCCATGTTAGGGCCTACAGCAGAGGTGGGTTAGGAATATAAACCCAGTTAGTATAATTATGTCCCTGTCCTTCAGCAATTAAAGTTATATGTCTTGTAATGTACATTACCCATTTAATTATTTTCATCAGGGTCAACATGTCTGGGTTTTATTCTTTTCGAGGGAATCCAAACTGAGGTTCTATCATCTTCAATGACAAGAGCAAATCCCCTACCCCACAACTTTATCATACCTGGTTTCCATAGATCATCCTTAACATCTTTCCAATAAATTGGTTGCAGCTGCAGTTCTGTTTGAGTCAAATTGCTTTTCTTTTCCAAATTACTAAAGTGTTGTTCTGCATGTATCTGTGATGAATTATCATAAATGTTTTAAAATTTAAAGTAAACTGTGCTTTTGCTAATTGCTCTTTTGGTGTACTTATTTTCACAACATCATTCTCCTGATCATCATCTACCCCTTTTTGTTTTATGAGCATAGACTTTAGCGTCTGGTTTGTTCATTTAATAAATTTTTGCCCAGAGGGATTATGTGGAATTCCTGTGATATGAATAATATGAAAAGTAGTATAAAATTTACAAATTTGCTTCCCTGTAAAGGCAGGACCATTGTGCATTTTTATAGATTGAGGGCATCCCATAACAGCCAAAGCATTAAGTAAATGTGATTGAACTTGGCAGAAATGTTCTCCAGATTGTGCGGTGGCCCATATGAAATGAGAAAAGATGTCTATGCTAAAATGTTCATATTGCATTTTACCAAAATGTGAAATATGAGTAACATCCATTTACCATAATTAATTTGCTTTTTGGCCTAGAGAATTAACGTCTGGTGCAAATGGGAGTGCATTTAAAAGTCCACATGTTGGACAAGTCTGAACAATGCCCTGAGCTTGCTGTTTAAATAAAGATGGAAATTTCTTTCACAGCCCTTTGCTATTAATATGAGTTAATTTGTGAAATGTTGTGGGGTCTTGAATTACCCCAATATCTGCTTGCTGATTTTGTAATGACAAAGGACCTGGAAGATTAGTTTGAGTTCTTATGTGCGTGATGAAAAGGGGCTTAATCTGACTTCTGACTAACATTTGTAAATGTAAAAACATTTGGGATAATTCATCCCCTTTAAACAAAGAAGCTACTCAATGTGAGTAACTGCTTGGCAGACATAGAAACAATATTAAGAGATTGTGGAAAATTTTGCAATACTTGAATTATAGCTGCTAATTCAGTGTGCTGGGCTGAGGTATAAGGCGTTTTCCAACTTTTGTTTTCCCCTGGGGTGACATATGCTGCCTGTCCATTACTACTACCATCAGTCAAGTTGGTAATGGCTCCATCTAGTGGGGAAGCCCAAACAATTTTAGGCAAAATCCATCATGTTCTTTTTAGAAATTGTAAACATTTTCTATCTAGGTAAATGATTATCAATTTGTCCTTTAAAATCATTAAATGTCCTTTAATGCTATTTGCCAAGAGGTATTGAAGATAAA